>CAUYRB010072871.1:0-46901 GCA_963574695.1 Propithecus perrieri | reverse complement strand
GTGAGCAAAGGCCCACTTGCCTCCTAAGCTCCACAGTCCTTGATTAGCTGTCTGGGGGCAGACTTTAAAGGGTTACTCAGAGTCTCACATTCAGGAAAATTCTGTCTACATGGCCATGCAAGAGGGCCTGGAGATTCCCAGTCGCTACAGACAGAGGCTGGTGACACGGTGGGCTCCTGTCATGGCTGATCTTTGGTATTCCATTGTCTGACAGCTTTTCAAAAAGTGAAAAGTATGTTTATGGGCACACAAATAAACACATGTACCCTCCCAACACACACACACAGACATACCCTGCATTATCTTCCCTCATTCATCAATATTCTCTAAGAATACAGTTTTTTTGGTTGACACATATTCCGCTATTTGAATGTAAATCTATATTATATATTTAGCTATTTTTCTTGGTTGGACATTTCGGTTATTTCTATGTTGTCACAATTTTTTTTTTTTTTGTAGAGATGGGGTCTTGCTTTGTTGCTCAGGCTGGTCTCAAACTTCTGGTCTCAAGTGATCCTCCTGCCTCGGCCTCCCAAAGTGCTCGGATTATAGGTGTGAGCCACCATGCCTGGCCTTGCTGTCACAATTTTAAATCACACTGAAATAAAACTGGCCTTTTGACTCCTTTCTTTCTCTTTTACTCCATGTGGGAGATTAAATGTGGCTGCCAGTTTTACCCCTCCCACTGTGTCCTCTAGTCAGTATTTGACTTGAGTCAATTCTAGAGGCCACCATGTTGGAGAGTTCATGTGCAGGCCCCTCCAGTTGACTGACTGGCAGCTGAGTGCTGCCCTCCAGCCATCCCTGCCAAGGTGCCAATGTTAGTGAAACCATCTTGACTCTGAGGATCAGCTCATTCTCCAGCTGAATATCACCAAGTGACCTCGGTCTGCCGGTGCTAGGTGGAACAGAAGAATCTTCCAGCTGAGCTCTTCCCACATTCCTGACTCACGAAATCATGAGATTTTTTTTAATGGCTATTGTTTTAACCATCAACCAGTCTTCTTGATGCTCTCACAACGCTTACAATGACCCACAAATCTCTATGTGATCTTGCCCTCTCTTCCTCTGACCTAATCTTTGATATTCCCATGGCTCACACCACTCTAGCCACACTGGCCTCCCTATTCCTCCTCAAACACACCAAATACACTCCTCCCACCTCAGGGCATTTGTGCTCACTTTCCTTTTTGTGAGCATGCTCTTCCCCCCAGATGTCAGCATGGTGTGGTCTCTGGCTTACAGCAGGGCTTTACACAAATATTGATTAATCTGAGAGGTCTCTTCTGATATCTTACCTGAAATTGGGGTCCCTTTCCTCCATCCCAGCCCCTTGAGGAGCTGGGGAATATCTCTCCCTCCTTAACCTGCTTTGTGTTTCTTCATAGCACTTTCACAATCTGAATACACACACACACACACACACACGTGTGATGTGTGTGTGTGTGTGTGTTTATTGTCTTCACACCTTTTAGTATAAACTCTCCCCAAACAGAAACTTTTGTCTGCTTTTATCATTGCCATATCCCTGGGAAATGATCAATAAATATTTTTAAATGAATGAATGAATCATTCAGTATATGTTCTTGTATAGAAACCTTTCTATGTATTTCTGATTATTCCTCAAAATAAGTTCTTATAAGTTAAATTGTTGAGTTGTAGGAATCACACGATTCAAAATTTTTTTAGCACATATTATACAAAATTCCTTTCAAATAGGCTGCACTGGGTTTTGCTCCCATTAGAAATGTGTAAGAATGTTAATCTCGTTGCATTATCACCAATATATAATAAAATCACTCAGAAATATTTGCTACATTGGTATGTTAAAAAATGGTAACTCTTTGTTTTTTCTTTCTTTGATCCTTCATGAATTAAGCTCCCTGTTCATATGTTTATTAAGGCCACTGGAGTGCATGTTCCTTGAAAGCAGGGGCTTAGTTCTACTCGCCGCTATTCCCCTGACCCCAGAAAGAGTCCAGAATATCACAGGTGAATGACAAGTATTTGTTGAAAGAATTAATTAACATGGATCTCTTTTTAACTATTGGAAGGCTATTGGTTCGTGTTTCCTTTCAGAAGTCTGTCCTTTTTTTCTTATTGACTTAAAATAACTCTATACATACAGAATATTTTTCTGTCATCTAGATTGAATTTTCAATGTGTCATTTGCATTCTATTTTGTGTATGCTATTTTCGACATTCAGAAATTCTAACATTTTATGTAGACACATCCATCATTTTATTTTAGTTCCTCTATTTGATACCATGTTTAGAAACAGTCATAATAGTTAACACTTATAGAGCACTTACCACATGCCAGGCACTTTTCTGATGATTTTACATACATTATACATTAAATCCCCACAGTGATCCTATGAGAAAGACACTATCATTATTTCATTACATAAATAAAGAAACTGAGTCAGGGAGCTATAAAATAAATCATTTCCTATGTAAGATTTTATATACATTTACCTATACATTGTTCAAGTTGCTTTATGATTTTAGTTTTAATATTTGCAATTACTATAATAATAATCCATGGGATTACTCTGTGGGAAGGTGAGAGTCTAATTATTTTTTCCCAAATCATTGCCATGTGCTCTAACACTGTTTATTGAATAATTTATCCCTCCTCTACCAAATTAAAATTATACTTGTAACATGTTTGTAACATATTGTGATGCATATATGTGTGAATATATAAATGTGTGTGTATATATACACACACACAAACATAGGCACATAAACATATACACATACAGACACAAGCAACACAATGCATAGTGTCTGCTGGTATTCTTATTAAGTTCAATTGTACTGTCAATCTTTTGAGCTGTTCAATAATTTTTGTGGTATGCGCAGTGAATAAAATTTATAAAATAGAAATATAAAGACGAAACATAAAAGGATTACCAGTGATTCCCTACAAATCCTGATTAAATGCACATTCAACGTTGTTCTCATGAAATACGCACTTGTCAAATGAAAACATCAGTGCTTCTAAATTGCATTACAAATGCACGATAATCTTTGGAAACAGTTTGCTTCAGAACTTTAGCAGCCACAACAACAACACACACAAGCCTCTTTCACCCCAAAGGAAACAGCTACGACGTGTGGATGTTTAGCTCCGTCACCACATTTCACTGCTTTTGCTTCCTTGCAAAACCACTTTGATTTCAGTTCAAATGAATGAGCAAGCAATCTATGTTCAGGCCCATAAAGCACATTTCTACCCCTGCTGGGTGGACGGGACCACAAGGAAATCACTTCCAGTAAGTTAGGACTTGCCTAGTTCCCCAAGTGCAGACTCCTCCACTGAGCCCTCCTTTCCTACCCCCTGCCACACTCAGAGGAGGGCTTGGACCTGGAGATGTGGGTGGTAGGAATGAAGACCCATGGACCCCCAGCGTGGGGGGAAGCACCGGTTCTTAGAGAGGCTAATAGTTATCCGAGATTTGATGATGTTCATACTCTTAAGCCTGGTCCCTTGACTGAGCTCTGCTCACTCTTAAGAACACCCTCCTTCCAAACCTCAGGATAATAAGAACTGCATTTATTAGTATTGCATACATTCTCTGACATTCACATTTATATTTCCATATTTTCTTATACAATAGAGAGCATACTATACACCTGTTCTCACCTTGCTTTTCTCTTAAAGGTTTACTTGAAAATAGTTCCTCGTTCATTTCTACAGCTGAGTACTATTTCACTGGATGGCTATACCCCCATTTATTTAGCCTGTGACAGAGGTGACCCCTGTGGCCCACGGCCTGGCACTTGGCTTGGTCTAAACAATGGAACCTTCCGTGCCCCCTGCTCATGGTGCCACCCAACTCAGTTCAGTCCTCAGGAGTGAGTGGCATGCCCTATGACCTGACTGACCCATGGTCCAGCCACCCTGGCTGTGTTCCTGTAAGTTCTGCCTACCCTTCCTGGGGAGCTGAGGGAGTTCTGTCCTCTGCCTTACCACCCCTGACAACAGGCAACATGGCTGCTGGAATCCAGTGTTGTAGATCCCTGTCCCATCCAGGATGAACGTGGTGGAGGAGTCTGACCACTGTGTGCCCCTAACATTCTCCAGAGGTCACCACTCCCGCAAAAAGTCTAGCTCTTGCTGCAACTGAGCCTCCAAACAAGCATTCGCATTATTCCCCAGGGCAGCCCGGGTCACTTGCTCCTGCAACAAGGCAGAGGAAGGTCAATGTCCCAGCATTTACAGAGGCATTCCCTAGAATGGGGTCTGGCCTGACAGGACCCACCTGAAGGTGAGAGCCCTTTGTGAACTCGCTGCACCTACCGCTCTGCCCTTTGGACATGAAATGAGCTCAGGCCTTGACTCAAAGCAGAGCCCTGACCTCAGCCTCAGATCAAACTTTGACCCGGCCACACCCTGGTCACAGACTCAACTCTGACCCTTGCACAAACTGGATCCAGATCCCAGGCTCAGCCTGAATCATGACCCAGGTCATAAATACAGCCCAAGCCCCAGGCTCATCCTGAGCCCTGACTCTGGGCCCAGACTCAGCCCTCACCCTGGTGGTGACTGAGCCCAGCTGGCCACCTTCAAATGTGGCCACAAAGGAGGCTTGGCACAGTGGGAAGATGGCTCTGTGTGAGCCCGCCCCCGATCCAGCTCTGACAGCACTCACATCCTACTGCCTGTAAAATTGAGCATCCAGTTACCATCTTGCTATAGGGGAGGAGTCTCGGTCCCATAGACCTGAGTTCAAATTACTCCTCTTTCTAGCTGGGAAACTTTGAGCAAATTAGTTCTTTGACTCTGAGAAATCCATCTGTAAAACGGGCACAAAATACCTGCAGGCATGATGGCCACAGGATTAAATAATGTGATAATTTAATTTGAATTAAATTATATGATACATGAAGTATGCAGCTCACAGTAGGTACTCAATTAGTACCTCAATAGGCATCCTGTCAGCTGCAGATAAATTTATGGTATAGAAGCAAGCCCTCCTAAGCTGTGCTGTCCACAACAGTGGCCACCAACCACACGGGGCTACTGAGCAAGCGAAATGTTGCCGATATAAACTGAAATGTGCTGTAAGGAACACACCATATTTCAAAGACCAAAGGCTTACTATGAAAAAAAGAATGTAAAATATATCCTTAATATGTTTTATATTGATCACACATTTAAATAATAATATTTGAGATATGTTGGATTAAAACAATTACCACTAAAATTAATTTCACCTGGTTCCTTTTTTTTTAATGTTGCTACTAGAAAGTTTAAAATTATATATGCGGTTTGCAGGTCTAGAGGTCTGGGGAGAGCGATTCATGAGTAATAACGACAAAACTACAACAGCAACAGTGAAAATAACAACTAACATTTACTCAGTGTTCGTTATGTGTCTGGCACTGTTCTAAACACTTAAATCCTCACGGTAGCCTCTAAAGGTAGGCCCTATTATTGTCCCCATAATTGAGATGGGACAGTTGAGGCACCAAGAAATGAAGTTACATGTCCAAGCTGGAAGGCCAGTAAAGAGCAGAAGTAGGATGTGAGCCCACATCATCTGGATCTAGAACCTATATTCTATAGTAATTGTCACATTCATTAAAGGCCACATCAGCAGGGGCCTTCCTACAAATGGGTCACCTCACAGGGCAGAAACTTGCCCTGGACAAATTAAGTACTGTCATTGGGACCCAAGTACCAGTGACCCCCAACCTCCCAGGCCCCAGCTATCCCACCACCAGGCACCTCACTGCCCATCAAACTGGTCAGCACACAGTGGTAGGGTCCCCACAGGGGGTGAGGGGTTCTCTCATTTAGTCCCTTGCATACAAGCCATCTTTGCCCGGCAGCATCAAAGCGGACCGCTTCCTCAAACCCTTCTAGCTTTCTCCATTAGTGAGAGGCACTTCTGGGAGCAAAAATGATAAACTCGATTGTTCAGAAAGCAAGTTCCGTTCTTCAGTTTGTGTGCCAGTCATAAACACAGCACCTTCCATTTGAACAGAAACCCCACATTTCAGCAGAAATACTTAATGTATCATTTCTCTCGCATCCATCTTCTTCAAAGCACTTACTTCAAAAAGTAGAGAGGAAAAAACAAACTCTAATAACCTGGTACTTTGAATGGGAAAGAGGAACTTTATGATCAAGAACTCAACATGCTTTACTGACACGGCTGTGCACATCCACCCCGCTGCAGCTCCTGAAACTGCTCTGGAGATGGGAAAGCTTCCCTGGGAGCCTAACAACTTGGCATCACACCTAGCTGGGAGGGCAGGGGGTGGGAAGCACACTCATTCCAGCACCTGGTCTTTTGCTGATCGGCCAGAAGTCCTGGTTCAAGTCTAGGCCTGGAATGTAACCTTTTCAGTGATCTTGAATCATCCATTTACAAATACTTGGCAAATATGTATTGAGCACTGTGGCAGATTATATTTTCCAAAGATGGTCATGACCATGCTGCTTATTCCACATGTTCATACAATGTGCTCTTGTCACCCCCCCCATCAGAAGGTGGGGTTTATGCCTTCTCCTCTTTAACCCGCATGGACCTTTGTGACAGCCTCGACCAAAGGACTATGGCAGACATGCATCTATGTGACTTCTGAAGCTAAACATAAAAGTCACAAAAAACCATACAACAGCAAGATCTCTTGCTCTTGGAGCCCAGACGTCATGCTGGGAGGAAGCCCAAGTCATATGAGGAGGTCAGAAATGGGTGTTCCAGCCAACAGCCCAGCCGAGGCCCCTGGTGGCAGCCAGCACTAACCTCTAGACCTGTGAGTGAGGAGGAAGATTTAGATGTGACGCCAGCGCCAGCCACCGTCTGATGCAACTACAGTAGGGAACCTCAAAAGTGAAGCCACCTAGCTTAGCCCAGTCACAGTTCACCAAAACAACCAGAGATAATAAAAAATAAAACATTGTTGTCTTATGCCATTAAGTTTTAGGTGGCTCATTATGCAGCAATGGATAATTGGAGTGAGCCCCTACTGCTTGCCAGGCATTGTGCTATCTGTTAAAAGATACAATGATGAAGCAGACTTTGTCCCTGCCCTTAAAGAGGTTGTAGCTCAGTAGGGACATAGAAAAGTAGCTAATCACAAGCCTACACAGTATAAGCAGGTTGCAGAGGGGCATGCAAAGTACTCTGGGAACAAACCAGAGTTGGGGGAACATAACAAGGCTTGAGGACATCAAAGAGGGCTTCTTGGAGGAGGGGATTTTTAATTAAATCTTGAGAACGAGTCAATTAGATGAAGGACTAAGACCTTTTCATTCATTTTAAGGCATCGAGAGTACCAAGAACAGATAGAAAAACCAGGAAAGCCTGCTCAACATGGAAAATGTATTATAAAACCTCAACAATTAACACCTTAATAATTAAACCCTTAATAATTAATTAGCACATTGACAGACCAATTGGCTAATGGAACATTAGAAAGCCCAAAAATAGACCCCAATGCTACAGGGAGTTAGTACATATGTATTAAAGGAGCATGTCAAAGAGGGACTTTTCCAGAAATGCATCATACTGCACATTATCTATTAAGATAATCTCCAAAGGTCAAAATTTTAAATGCAAAAAAAAATCCATTGAAATCCTATAAGAAAATATAGAAAAATAGAAATTTAGAAGGAAAATAATTTTCTGTAGCCTTAGGGGTATCTAAAGCCTTTATATTTTTTTTGGCTCAAAATCTAGAAACACTTAACAGAAAGATTAATAAATCTGAATATATGAGAAAAAATTTATGTAATGCCAAAAGAAAAAGAGACAGAGATATTAAGCTAAATTGATAAACAAAGACCTCTGTCAAGGTTGAAAATGGGAACAATATTAACCTGAAAAACTGCAGCTTCTCCTTAGCAATCCTAAGATACCTGTAGTTTCCTGCACCCATTACAGAGGGCCTGGGACAAAGTAGATATTTAATAAGATATATTTCATGATATAGTTTATAGAAGTCTGCTCTAGGAAAGAAGTTCTGGTTTAGTCCTGACTTGGCAAATGGCTAGTTATGTGACCTGGGACATAAACAAACAGGTATTACAGCAGGGCAGGTGATTGCTTCTTCACGGCCCTACAACCTCATTTCCGAAAAACCCACATCACCGTTTTCAAGGTAAAATATTGACGCTACAGTCATCAAGACTGCCACGCAAAGCCTCTGAAATAGCAGTAAAGCAAGCCCAAGAATCAGAAAAACAGTCAAAATGTGGCATCGTTCTATGGATTTCATCTCGTTCCACTAATCCCAGGCTCACTTCTCCAAAAGTCAGAACCTGGCTACACCTTGCTAAAAGTCAATTTTCTCATCAGTACAATAAAATGGGGACAATGACAATGACTTCAGAAAGTAGTTAGGAGTTTAAATGAAAATAATGTATATAAAAAGCCAAGCATTGGTGTAGGACATACCACAAGCTTTGTAGCTAGTCCCAGTGTATCCCAATACCCAAATTATTATCGTCATGGTTACTTTACTGGTGATTCCATCACACCAAACACACAGGCCAGGCCCCAACTGGATTAATAAGCAATTTCCACTTGTACATCTCTATCCAGAGGAGAGCCATTTCTTCCTCCTCGTTGTTTCCCGCCTTTAAGGCACATTGCACAGATGAACAGAACATGTCACCAAAGACGCATGAGAGCAAAATGAAGCACACTGGGGATCCTTGAGCTGCTACTCAAGATGTTGGGTCATAGGCCACACTCTCATGATTTCAGGCTGAGAGACGAGGAGCTGTTAAAGCTGGGCTTTTGTTTCTCACTCCTCTCTTAATACAATGAAGCTTGGGAGGTATTAAGTAGACGAAGAAATTTCAGAACAAGGTAGGAAAACGAAGACAGAGTTGAAGGTGTCCAACTCCCTGGAGTTTACTCTTTGCATAGACCTTACCAAGCTCGAGTTTGGGGTGCCTGCCAGCCAACTTCCTTCCCTGGTTTCCATCATGGGGCTCTGGGGACCCCACTTCACCATGCCATCAGTCCCTGCCACTGTAAATAAAGGATTTGAAAGGCAGCCTCTCCATTTAGCCAACAGCAGGGGCAACTTTTAGTTTTCTGTATCTTTGTCAATGAAAGTGACATTGAGAAATTTTTCTTCCATTTCTAGGGCAGCCAAATGGTTGGTGAATTTCCTGCATGTAAAAAACTCAGCCATTGGAGTTCCACCACGGGATCCATTAGGCCAATATTGGATCAAACCAAAGAGCTGGGAGTCTTCCTACTAAGTAACAGGGCAGTCAATGCAGAGAAAGGCAGAGGCAAAAACTGAACTGCAGCATCTGGTCCATGAACCTTTGCATGACTCGGGTCCCAGCACCGGCACAATGATGACCACGGGATCTCAGAATCACCAGGGGAACAGGGTCCCCAAAAGCTGCCTCCCTGGTTGCTATCGGATGCCAAAATCCCCTGCACACCTTCCTCAGCTAGAGGTTATCCAGCCTCCAACAGCCTCCAGGCTTGAAACTCTACCCCGAAGGTATTGGGAAAGGAAGCTGTGTTCTACTCAGACAGCAACTCCTAGATCACAGCCCTAGAGCAGACTCACCCTGTCCACCCTCCCAGTAAGTCTTCCAATACCTTGTCCTATTTTGTCTTCTTCATAGCTGTGTTAGGTGCTCAACTAGGCACCGAGGTTATAACAGTGATGCCATGGAGCTTACTTTCCACCATTTAGGCAGAGCTGGAGAGCTTGTTTATCTAATCTGTTTAAACTAGACTGGGTGGAAGGTGAGGACCTCAATATTTCCACATTTGCTGACAACCTTGAACTCTCATAGAGAAGGGGGAAGTTGTTGCCTGGAATCACATGAAGATAATAATGACAATAGGGATACTGACAACTACAAAGATGACAACTCTACTGCTCATAATGGCAGTCCTAATTACACGAAGAACTCAGTGACCTCAGCAGTACAAGGAAGGAACACATGTTAAGCTACCTTGGAGTTGTTTCCCAGTCTCCGGGAGAAAGATACATCAAACATCACTTTGCATTTTTTACCCCGGATAAAATAGGGAAATGGCCTCTTTGCTAGAAGTAGAAGATATTGGGAGATGAGTTTCTTCTTATCAATGTGTTTTCATCTCCTTGGCCAGCAGGTCTATGGCTCAGGGAGAGGTTGAGGCTGGAGATAGGGATTTCGGAATTATCTGTAGCCACTTGACTGGGCACTTGGGAATAAATGAAATTGCCGTATCAGAGAGTACAGGAGGAGAAGGGACACAGGGGTAGGGAGCGGTCCCAGAGAACAAAGCAGTACAGAAACAGTCAAAACAGCCAAAGCAAGCGTATCAGGAGACCAGGGCTAAGGGAGGGAAGCGAGAGACGTGAGGAAGGGACGGTAACTCCCGCCAAGGGGGATTAAGAATGATGAGGACTGAGAACCCTCTGTGGGGCTGTGGATTGGCGATGCTGCCTCCATGCAAATCCCATTTGCCGCTGTCAATCCAGAGCGTGTCCCGCTGAGACCATTTCTGAGAAGAGACTTGAGACATAAAAACATCTTTCTGTAAAATTGGTTCATGGGAACAGAACATGGGCATTGGTATCCTTTATGACTGACAATTTAGGGCTGATATTTATTCCTTGTTATGTTTGTCGTCTCTCTCTCTTGGGACAGAAAAGAATGCTGCTAACATCAACAAACAAACATTAAAAAATGAAAAGAAAGAAAATCTTACTCCACGTCAAGTCAATGTTTAAAAAAAATTCTTGATGTCTATATATAGTATACACATACCTATGTGTGCATATAGAAAAATCAGATTGTGCTTGAGAGATGCATATGGTATTTAATGCTAATTTATTTCAGTTTCCCCTTTTCCTGGACTGCTTTAGAAGAGTATTGTCCCTGGAATTAAAGATCCGAATAGTCTGTTCTGATTCTCAGGGACAGAATGCCCAGCTAAAGCTAAAACCTATCAAATATTTATCCACTCGCAGAATTTCAAAAATCCAGCCTCCTGCCTCCTCCCACAGCTGACCCTGTCTGGCAGAAATCATGCCTGGATCTTGCAAAGTGAGTGGATGACCAGAATCAAAGCTGATGTTGGTGCTTCTGTGGGTTGGGATGTGACTCAGGAAACTTGCCAAGTGGTGGGGAACGTTTATCAATTTTAGACTTGGGGTTTGAGAGGAAAGATCTGGCTGTACTTCACAAATAGATTTGCTTTTTTAGTATCTCTCCTGCTTTAGGACAAGCTTTGTTGCTTGTGGGCAGAACTCTGAGGATGAGCTTAGAGGTCCCTACTGCCTGGTGTTGAGGCCTCACTCCCGTTCTCAGCATCAAGGAGGCCAAACAGCACTCAGAAGAGACACCAGAGAGAGTGAAGGATTCGGGGGTTCGGTTATTCACAAAACCTGGTGTAGTGCGCGGGAGATGCTGCACACATTTCTAACTCGGACATATCATTAATTCACACCACTCCTCGTGTTCCTACTAAACAAGGTGTTCTCCACCTCAAAACTATTGACATTCTGAGCCAGATAATTCTTTGTCGTGAGGACTGCCCTCTGCATTATAGGATGTTTGGAAACATCCCAACAGATGCCAGTAACACCCTCTCAATTGTGACAACCAAAAATGTATACAGATATTGTCAAATGTCCCCTGGGAGGTAGCAAAATAGCTCCTGTTTGAGAACTGCTGCACTAAAGTACTGCACTAAATTAACCAAGGGACCAAGAAGGGAGGTTTTGAATAATCCACACCTGTTTGGATTATTCAGTGGTGCCAGAGAGGTACTTGCAGGACTTCAGCCTTGTTAGTCTGACATCTCTCCTCTGCTCCCACCCATAGGAGACCCCAAGCATGTTTCAACCTCAACTCAACAGATCTTCATTATAGAGTGTGGCAGCATTTCTTCATTTCAGATGGTTGGAGGAATCTTCCAGAGTCTAGGAACAGAGCAGGCTGCCTTCTATCCTCTTGCCAGAAATTTTAATGTGATGTTTAATGTCTCACTGGAGTTTGCTCGTTGCAAAGATGAACACTTCTCCTCCCACCCCATCCCCACACCTGCCTAAAGAAAAGGCTGTCCAGGCTGCTTAAAGGTAAATCAATGCTGCACCAGGCATGTTCAAGTGGATTTTTGTTCACGCTAACACCCCTGCCCATCTGTTCAGCTTCAAAACCGCAGGTCTGCCTGGTGAGGGGGATTCAAAGAAACTGCAACGAAGAGTGAGGCCTTTATCTCTTAGTAGGAAGGGAAGAAGAAACTCCAGGAATGATTTATTCATCCACCCACTGGAAATAAAGGCAGGGCTCTGAACACAGGAGAAGAGAGGTGTGCTGCCTGGTCTCTGTGGACTTGCAAGGTGCAGAGCCTCTGGTGTATAGATCCACCAGGGGGAAGTTCCTCAGTGAACTTAGTATCTACTGATCCAGGCAGGAATATGCACTGCGTATTTCACCTCTATGTCTCCATTTCCCATTTAATAAAAACTCAGTTCTGAGAATACCTAACTTTGCCAATTCTATTTCTGATATGTCTCTGGGCTCAGATTCCTCCTTTCCGTGTCTGCAATACCTAATGTAGCTGAGGTTTCATCTTCATTTGCTCATCTGGGCTAATGTACTTGCATTCTCATGGCTCTCCTTACCATCGCTCAATCTTCCATACAGAATACAAGAGTGGTCTTTGTAAAACCCAACAGAATGAGAAAACATCCATATCCCTCCTCGGTAAACACCATAAACAATGTTTGAAATTAAAAAAACCAGATTATCAAGCTGGAAAAACAAATATACTCACATTTATAACAGATAAAATAATATCTATATTTCTGCCTCTCTCCTGGCCTCCACATATGTAAAGAGTTCTCACAAATCAATAAGAAAAAGTCAAAAATAGGCAAAGGATAGGATTAGGCAATATAAAAATGAGTTTTAAAATGGAAAATAAAAATATGGAAAATATGCAACCTTACTTGTAATTGAAGGCTACAAATTAAACAAGTATTTTTTTAACCTCTTAGATTAGCAAAAATTTAAAAGCATGGCAACAGCCAGTGTTGGCAAAAACTCATAAAAATGGAAGCTTTCATACTGATAGTGAGTGCAAATTGGTATATAATTTATCAGAGGCAGATTTCCTATATTGCATTAGTTTCTATTGCTATATAACAAATCATTACAAATTTAGCAGCTTAAAATAACACACATGTATTATATCACAGTTTTAGTGGGTCTGGAGTCCAGGCAGAACTTATTTGGGTTCTCTGCTCAAGGTTTCACAAAGCTTTGATGAAAGAGTCAGACAGGGCTCGGATCTTATCTGAGCCTCAAGGTCTTCTTCCAGGCTCATATGAATATTTGCAGAAGCATTCCCTTGCAACTGTAGGCTTTTTGAGCCTTGTTCTTCAAAGCCAGCAGAAGAGATAGTCTCTGGCTTCTAGACCCTCTTTTAAAGGACTTACCTGATTAGGTCAGGCTCACTCAAAATAATCTCCCTTTTGATTAACTTAAAGTCAACCGATTAGAGATCTTAGTTACATCTGCAAAACCCCTTTACTTTGGCCATATAATGAAGCAAAATCATGGAGTGGCATCTATCACTTTTGCCACATTCTATGGATTAGAAGTAAGTCGCAGGTCCACTCCTGCTCAAAGGGAGGGAATTAAAGAAAGACACAGGAGATCATCTTATAATTCTGCCAATCACATCTATAAACCAAAACTTAAGATGTTTACAGTATTTTTCATGGCAATTTCACTTCTAGGACTTTATCCCAAGGAAATAAATGGACTAGAACATATATATAGTCACAAAAGCCTTTTCATCACTCTGCTATTAGAAATCATGAAAATATAGAAGCCACCCATAAGTATGAATTTAAATAATCTATGATACATCTATATGGGATACTATATACATAAAAAAGAACCCAAAGGTGATCAAAAGGTATTTAAATAAAAAGAGAGCTATGGTGTATTAAGTGGAAAAGCAGGTTAAAGACTAAGCCCATCTATGTCTGTATCTATATCCATCTATATCTATATCTATATCTGTATCTGTATCTAACTGTGAATATGGATGTACAATTCTGAAAGAACACACACACAGATGAAAGCAGAAGCCATCTCCAGGTATGCGAATAGTAAGTGACTTTCATTTTCCACATGGTTTTTATCATGTAAAACTTTGAAATAGCTGTGTATTCCTTTTACAACAAGAAACAATAATAGAGATGTTTAAATGCTAGAGTATTGGTTAGTAAAAAGAACACTGTATACTATAGTATACCTGAGGGCATCTTGTGTTTTGTAAAACATAAATGGGAAGAAGAAAACTTGTTAGGGGAGACACAAACTTTTCGTAGTGGCTAGATAGGGGCTGATATTAAGGGGGGTCTTAAGCTTCTATTTTAGCTCTGTTTTCTGCATTTTTCAATATGACATATATGTCGTATTCATAGTTTTTCAAATCAATCCATAGTTTTTTGTTTTTTTTTTTTAAATGTAGGGAAGAAACCACAGGCAGGAAAAACAAGCCAAAAGGCACTCTCCCTTCCCCTGGTCTCCAGTCAGGGTGGCCTCCACCATCTGAGCCACAGCTGGCAGAACACAGACGTCCCCCTGTGGCTGCACACAGCCCTTGATTACAGCGGCCTCCACCATCCTGCTGTGAGTGCACCAATGGCAGCGTCCCTGCCTCATTCACCTCTGTACTTCCAGTGCCTGTCACAGGGCCTGCCACAGAGAGGGGACTCCATGGTGGCCAAATGAGTGAATGAAGGTCATATGGGCAGGACAGAAGCTTGCAAAGCAAAGCAAGGTGTTAGAGCCACGATCTCATTCACAGTGGTGGAGGATGGAGCTGAGGGAGCGAACTGGAGGCAGGGAGACCAGACTGCCCTGGTTCATTAGGTGGGGGACGCTGAGGACCCAGTGCCGAGGCAGCAGTGATGCAGGTGCACAGGAAGTAGAATGGGCAAAATTGGGGGACTATTGGGGCTGAGGGTTCAGGGCAAGGAAGCATTGTGGGCAACTCCTATGCTCTTCCTTAGACAACTGGGTGGTGACATTTGCCTGAATAAAGAGCAAAAGCATTTGAGAGAGAAGAAGTGAAAACTTCAGGTTTGGGTGCTCTGGGCTGGATGAGTAGAGACATCCAGGTGGTGCCACCAGGGGCCTCTTATGTCACGCTCCCAGCTGACACCATACACAGGGCTGATTCTTCAAACCACAGGAGTTTAATCAGTGCATGTCTCCTGAGTAAAATTCACTGGTCCCTCCTCAAGGATGAAACGCCCCCTGCCTTGGGATTCTGTTCCTTTCTAGAGGCTGGAGGGAGCTGGTGCGATGGGAGGGTTGAGTTACAGTGTTAGGTACTGAATGAGCTGAGAAACTCAGGCCCCTGACGTTCTGCCCCCTGGGAAGATGCCCCTTTGCATCGGTCCCCTCTGCAGTGTGCCAGTTCTTCATTTGCCCTCCCGGGACGATGTGTGCTGTCTGCATCCCCACCCTGAAAACCCTTCACACAGAATTGCCTCCAAGGTGTCTTCCAAGAGCAGCTACAGTGGGGAGAAGACTGATTTTGAGCATAAATTACATTTATCATTGAGGAATCTTAATCAAATGCCACCAAACTATCACCACAGGACAGCCTACAGCCTCCCACAAACACCACCCCTTGCTCAGCTCACGTTCTGCCTGGCACTCAAATTATTTGCAAAATGGTCCCTGCCACCATGCCCATCTATGCTCCAGGCCTCTCCTCAGAGCCACATCCAGTTTTTTAAATTTGCCACAGCCTTCTGTCTTTGTGCTGTTCTGTGAGCCTTGACTGCCCTTTCCGGCATGACCCAAAGGCTCCAGCCCTTTGTAGCCTTCAAAACCCAGCTCCATCATCATCTTTCCTGGGGAGTCTTCAAGCCATTTCTAACAGGGTGGATTTGAGTATCTTTGCCTGACACCCCCTCAAAGCAGTGCACTGTACTTTCTGTTTATGGTTCTGTGTGTCCTGCCCAGCTCTGAGCTCTTAGGTCACTGCGCCTGGTCTGAGTCACTCCATCCTCACACCGACCACCAGGCTCTATACTAGTGAGTGGCAGTTGCCACCTGATTGAAAGAGCTACTCCTTGGGGTGGAAAATCCTTTCCCATTTATTCCAAACAGCGCAAAGGTCCATCCCTCAGAATAAAGGTTTGGGGGCCACCTTTGGCTTTTCCCTGCTCAGTCTGCAGCACACAATCCGCCTTTCACCTGCACATCCGTCCCTTTCACTTTCTTGTTCTATTATTCCAGCGGCCGCAATTCCCTGCTTGCAAGTTACCATCCTACCAGTAACAAAAGCATCACCCGCAAACTGCTTTACAGGCCGGCAAGCATCAGCACGTGTCATGATTATCTGGGTGCTCCTAAAATCCTTGTGAGATTCGAAGGCCAGAAACCATCTTCCACGTTTTACACCTGAGAAACCTGAGGCTCAGTAAATCATGCCAGGTCAGAGAAGACGTGGTAGAGTTTAGATTAGAACTCAAGACTTGCACTTCTCAGGCTTGAGCTTTTGCACGTTACTTCCATGAAATAGTCTTTTATAAGAGTTGACTATGGATGTTTCACTCTGCAAGAGAGGACACTTTAATTTTCTCCAGTGCCTAGTTTGGGGCCTCGCATAGAAAGTTGCTCAATAAATCATTACCGAATTAATGAATAAATTAGTGTCCGTTTCCATCCTGACCTTAGTTTGCTCATCTGTAAATGAGCAAGTGTAGGTGTGATGGTTCCCAAGAACCCCTCCGGAACTCCCTTTCTCTAACTATAGATTTTTGGCCACCAGACTGGCTGTCGGGCTGGGGTCTGTGCTGGGCAGAATGCAGGCACCAAGAATTCCAGCTGCACTGGTTGTGAATAAGAAGCAGCAACAACAAAAAAATGAATTGAGACCATTTGTGTAAAGAATAATAAAACCACACATCCCTTGATGCTAGAAATAATAGAGGGCCCCGCGTCTCGTTACCGGCCCCGCTTCTTGATGTCTTTGCCATCCCAAAGTCATTCATTCCCACTTTGCCTGCAGTTCTTTTTTCATGCAGAAATGTCATTTAGTGGGTGGCTTTCCCCACAACTCCGTACCACTGACACATCCATTTCCTTCTCCGCTTTTAAAGTTTATGTTCCTTTGTGCACAATAGGCTGCACATTACCACTTTCCTGCAGAGGCAACAGAGAAACTCCTAAAAGCTCCTGCAGGTCTTGAGAGAGAGACTGGGGGTTTCCAGTGAGACCTTTGTGCTACCAGATTGTTCTTACGGATCCCTTGGAAGATTCTGCAACATGCAAGGTGAACTGTTGATGTGATAAGACTAATAAGGGTAGTAAACACCTATTATAGAGTGCTTACCTTGTGTCAGACGCTGGTCAAATGGCTTTCTGTATATTCCTTCATTAAATTCTCATGACAATTCTGTGAGGGAGGTGCTATTAATATCTCCATCTTAAAGATGGGGGAACTGAGGCACAGAGAGGTTAAGAAACTCGGCAGATCATATAGTTAGGAATGGGCACAGCCAAGCTTAGAACCCAGGCAAAGTGGTTCCAGAGCACATATTCTTGCTATGGTGTTTGTTCTTATGGTGTTTGTTACTTATGCATCAAGCAGCCTCCTTGGCAACCTCACAAACAACACCAGGTATTAGATGGTAATAGAGCAAGGAGGAGGGGCCTTACAGTCAGTTAGCACTGATCTCCATTAATGGCTGTCCTGAGATTACTTGTTGTATGATTGTGGGCAGATTGAATAACCTCTTTAAGTTTTAACTTCATTTGTAAAATGGAAATAATACCTATTTCATGGTACCTTGGCAAACACTTAAGACATAAGAGACATTAAATGTCCTGCATGCTTTGAATAGGGAAGGTCCCAAGGCAGAGCTGGGGGGACAGAGCACCCTTTAATTTATTGTTCATTAATTCATTCATTTACCCACCAATTCTTCATTGGGGACCAACTGTGTGCCATGCATTGCATGGGGTGGTGAGGAGGTTCCTGTTCTCACGTAACTTACTGTCGAGTGATGAGTGACGGAGGTTAAAAGGCAAATACACAAACCACACACACGATTTCAGAGAGAGATTCAGGGCGATGAAAAGAATAAACAAGATATATGAGAGAGAGAGTGGTGGGGTGGGGTGAGGAGGGTGGGCAGGAGGGAGCGTCTTTAGACTGACCTGGGAGATATTTGAGCTGAGACCAAACTGAGAAGCACCAGCCAGCCAAGTACAGATTTCGGGGAGAAGGGGGCATTCCAGATAAAGAAAACAACAAATCCACAATGTAAAAGGGCAGAAAACCTTGGAGAATTGCAGGAAAAGAAATAAGGCCAATGTGGCTGGATCACAGTACACGGTGGGAAGAAGGGATGGAGATGAGTTCGAGAGGTCAGTGGGGCTAGGTCACACCGGGCGGAGCAGGCTGGTTTTCAGAAGCAAGGAGTTTGGATTTGGTCCTAAGTGCAACAGGAAGCTCTTAGGGAATTTTAAGCAGAGGAGTGACATGAACTGATTTATGTTTTCAGAAGCTCATTCTGGATAAGAAGTTGAAGAATGGATAAAGGGGGAGATGAGTAGAATACATTTAGAGGTGGAACCTAGAGATTACAACAAACATTAGACCTCAAAAGTTCACTCAATAGACGGCATTTCTGCTTTGTCTTGCTAGATGTGTTTCCCAGGACACTGAGAAGAGAGGAGAGAGGAGCAGTGAGTAATCACTTTCCACCTACCCTCTAGACTCCCTTCTCCAAGAATATCCAGCTCTTCTCAACCTGGGTCCCTTAGGAACTCTAGATTCAACAATTGCCACAGAAACATCTTCTTTCTTTTTTCCTTTGTCTTATTATAAAAGAAAATATATTTGTAGAAACAAATCAAACAATAAAGGTTTGGCATAAAATAGACCAAAAAGTGAGAAAACTGAAAAATACACGCAAGTGTGTGTGCGCAGAACTTAGCTTCCCAACACAAACAATGCCCATGCTGCAGGTGGTGTCAGGCAGATGTGGGCCCTAATCAGGACTTCCTGCTGAAGCTGGACAGCCATGAGTCAACAATGTTCTCGTTAATATCTTGCCCTTATTTTTCTCCCGCCTCTGCATTTCCTGGTCTTTTAAACAGAGTCATCTGGTGAGAACCTACACGTTTAACAATATTTTGTCTTCCTCTTTCTCCCTGTTAATACGCAGGGCCCATCCAATTTTGATACTCACTGAATGATCAGTGTCGGTCGTGAAGGGGCCATGCAATCCCTCTGGAGATGGGGAATCTGGTTTATTTGGATTCTCAGGAGCTCATGAATGCTGCAATTTGGGTGTTTAGCTCACAAAGAAAAGAGAGTGATTAACAACCCAGGACAATGCCTCAGTGGCAGATTTCCTTTTCTTTTTGCTCCCGATCATGTTCCTTCCTACCCAGAACCAATGTGAGTGGCTATGGTGGTGGAAGTGGGGGGCTTAAACAGAACATTCTCGAAAGAGGTTCTCTCCTTCTTATATTCATCTCATGCATGTATCTAGTAGAAAGCTAGGTGGAGATGCTTGAGCCCAAGTACTCTCGGTCCAGCCACCCCCTGGGGTCAATAAACCCTCTTAAGGCCCTGAGAACCAGGCTAATCTCATGTTCTCCATGACTCATGAACACCAAGGCTTCACAGTTGCCAAAGAGGGAATAAGAATGCCCATACCCCAAGGTCAAGCAGAAAAATTGTGACATAATAAGTAAAAATATCACAATCAAAAACTTAACTCCAACTCCTCTCTGCCTGTGCTCTTCCTTAGCTGTCCTGGTGTCACACATCACACCTCAGCACATCTCTTCCCGGGCCTCCTCCTATTTTCCGTCTACAGGGTCTGCTCTGTAGCCCCCCTCCAGCCACTTGACTGGTAAAATGTCTTGTCCATGCACCACACATGCCGTATATAGGGTCTTATATGCTCAGAGTCACAAGGACACTTAAAGGTCACAAAGCCCAGTGTCCTTTTGATGAATGGAGAAGTGTTGTTTCCAAAATTCAACAGCTACTCAAGATGTGCTTGCCAAAAGGAAAAGGAAGTGAGGAAGAGGATGGAAGGAATAAGAATACCCACCTTTCTTTCTCTCCCAGGACTGTTGAGTTGAGCTGGTGCTCTCTGAACAAACCTCTACCCCATACCCTGAAGATCTGGAAGTCCCTAACTGCATCCTGCCCTGTGTTGTCACGGCTCATGGAACATGATGGGGGCCTGCTCAAGCCACTCCTGAAGCTCGGTGGCTGCTGCAAAGGTGACTCCCATATCAAGCATTGACAAGAATCCCACTCTAGGGGCTTTGTGTTGCTGACAGCAGGCAAACTGTCACCAGGGGTGTCTGACGTAGGCCATGGGACTCCAAGTTCCAGGGAGAAAGAGCATCTCAGAGTGTCTGCTGGTCAGAGCAGAGCAGAGGTGGGAGTAGAATTCATGGAGCCAGGCAGGACCTGAATGCTACAGGGACTGAGGCACTTGCAAGGCACAAGACAGGCTTGAACAGAGGCCTATCAATCCATTAAGAATCCAGTTACACCTTCCCTGAAGCAGGTGGAGAAGGGTCACATGGTCAGAGCAGGACCCATGGCCAAATCCATCCAGCCACTTTCTGCCTTAGGCCAGGACTGATCTTCAGAACACAGTCTTTAGTGGAGGGCTCTTTGCCCTGGCTTGGGAGCAGGCAAAGAGATTCAAAAGCTAGGTGGGACCTGGTGACACTGACCTCCCAGGCCCAATTCTGCTGATCAGCCCCTAAGTCAGAAAAGCTGTGCATCTGCAGGCCCTTGTCACTCCCTGCTGGTGTTAATTTACTCACTTCTCAGACATCTCTACGGAAAGGTCAAGGGCTAGATGAGTAATCACGGCTGAGCTAACGCCTCAGCCCCAGCCATCGATTCTCAACCTCAATTTTCACAAATGTCTCACTATCTTATCCAAATACCTTGGAGCAAAGGGTGTTCCTGGTGAAGTTTGTGAAAGATTGATTTAAATAGTTGAGGCTTTCAGCAACCGGCAGAAAGACGAATGTGAGCAAAGACTGACTTCCTGGCACACCACCCCATGGGGTGCTGCTCTGGGGATATCAGAAAAGGAGGGGTCTCTTGCCCTCCTACAGGAGCTCAGAGCCTCTCACCTTGCTCCACAGATCAAAGGTTCTCAGGGTCCAGGGCGTATCAGAATCACCCAGAGAATGTTTCAATATGCAGGTTCCGGGGCTCTGACCCCAGAGAGTCTACAGATGTGGTGCAAGACCCAGGAATTTCCAGGTGGCCAAGCTCCCCAGCGAGCCTGCTGGAGGTGTGTCCTTAGAGCCTTGCTGCTCAAAGTGTGGTTGGTGGAAGGCGGGCAGAGTCATAGAAATGTAGAATTTTAGGCTCCGCCCCAGACCTACAGGATTAGAGTATGCATTTAACAGGATCCCCAGTGATTCTTGTGCACATAGAAATTTGAGAAATGCTTGCTTATACCACATTGTGAGCCCCCTGGGCTCTTCTCTAGACCCTGGTCTTCCCTGACTCTGTGGCTACACCTCCTTTGCCTCTACCTCCTTGAAGGACCCATTCCACACCAAGATAAATGTACTACAACTGTCCAAATATACTACAAACTACCCATTTATCTCCACACTAACATAAACATACTACAACTGTCCTCCTGGCCCATACAATCTCTCAGGGAGACATGCACAAAAATACACGCAACCGAAAGGGCCAATGTGGTAGGGCCCACCCCTGCGGATCTGGGACCTCAAGCAAAGTCAATCTGATGGCAAAAGAATCAGAACTGCCTGCTCACAGATTGCAGCAAAGAAAACAACAATCACAAATTCAACTTACACTTTTTGAACACCTGCTATGTGCCAGGCCCTGAGCGAATGACAAGTGCCATTCGTATAATACCTTTTGGTTGATAAAATACGTTCACTCCTTTCACTCAGTGGAGTCCCGTGCAACATAAAAACAACAAGCCTGTGAGACAGAAAGCATGATCCCCATTTTACAAAAGATGAAACTGAGGCTCAAAGAAGCTGAGTAATTTGACCAAGATTAAGAAACAGCATTCTAGCTGGGATCCCACTCTTTTGGCTTTCTCTCCCACACCCAATGTGATCAATTTGCTCGCCAGATATGGTTGTTTGAACATTACCCTCGAAGTTTTTTCTGTCTTTTCTACTATGATGAGTGTCTAGCGTAGAGAAGCTATGTGTCAGCTGCCACTGGATTTCCATTAGATGGAGCCACTCATTCTAAATCCAAAGTGGTCCTGAGTGCACCATGTTCGCAGCGCTATTCACAATAACTAAAATGCGGAAGCAACCCCAGTGTCCAACAAAAAAATGAATGTATAAATAAAATGTGATATATACACAGAATAAAATATTATTCAGCCTTAAACAGGAAGGAAATTCTGACACATGCTACAACATAGATTAACCTTAAGGGCATTATGCTAAGTGAAATAAGCCAATCACACACAAAAAAAGAAAAAATAAATACTGTATAATTTCCACTTATATGAGGTACTTGGAGTAGTCAAAATCACAGAGACGAAAAGTAGAACGGTGGTTTCCAGGGGCCAGGAGAGGGGGAATGGGGGGTTATGGTTTATTGGGTATAGAGTGTCAGTTTTGCAAGATGAAAAGAGTTCTGGAGATGGATGGTGGTGAAGGTTGCACAACATTATGAATGTATTTGACAGCACTCAACTGTACACTTAAAAATAGTTGAGATGGTAAATTTTATGTTAAGTGTATTTTTACCACAATTTAAAAAATTGGGGAGGGAGGTGTTAAAAAGAGATCCTAAGTAGCTTTCAATATAAAGACCAGATCTTAAAATTAGAGGTTATGACTGAGCCACAAATTATGGGTGGGGTGACCATCTGGACTACACAGAAATATATTACTCTGTCAGCCAAATCTAAGATTCAGAGGCTGAGTAGGGATATGCAAGACATTGCCTTGGAGTGTTGACTTTTTTATCACTCATCAATGACAGTTCTTACACCTGGAGCAACAATAAAATGCTTCCTGAACACAGACAAAATAAAATAGAAAATAGAAAACAAAGCAAACCCTGAACAGGCCTGGCTCACAAGAGCCAGAGTATGCGGGTGATGAACATGCAGATGCAGAGCTGGGTGGATTACATGGGGCTGGGAGTGCAGGGAGAGGGGAGCTGGATGCTGGAGGAGTGGAGGGATCAGCAGGTCCTTGCCTTGGCTGCAGGGTCTTCATCACCATCCCAGCCCAGGGGGATCTGAGGGGTCTTCACTCTGCCCTCACTCTCACCCTCGGTGCAACTGCTGATCCTCCCTGAAACAGCAGCTAATAGGAGCATCTTCATGTAGACCCAGAAGCAATGACAGTCACCATGTGTGATGTATCACAGTTTGCAGAGTATCTTCACCTGCTACCCAATTGTCACAAAAACTGTATGCTCTGGTAGGATTATTATCTCCACCCGTTTTACAGATGAGCAAACCGAGATTCAGAGCAGTAAAGCTGTCTGTCCAAGGAATAACTAGAGGGTAGACTCACATCCAGACCTCAGGCTCCACATCTGCATCTGGCACCTTGTGGTCTCATCTGTCCCTGAAATGGGCAAGTCTTCAAGGGCCACAGCCGGGGCATCTCATGAATCACGGGCAGTCTTAGCCGCTGCCTCAGTCTTGATGAACACACATCATGATGTCACCCTAATAAAGGGACTGTTGTTAGGAAGGATTAATTCATTAATGAATATGAGGCCTCTGGAAAGCCAGAGTGTGATATAAATACCCACGTTGTCAGCTTTGCCTCTCTGTTGAAGACTGAAAAGGACCATAGACTTCCATTGTCCTTGGATGATAGCTTCGATTTGGTGCAGGGTGGCAGGAAGGGGAGGCTGTCTGGGGGATAAATACTGCTGAGCTGTTCCGACAGCACAGGCTGGGTAAGGAAGAGGGGACTTGGGCTCGAGTCTTCCCAAAGGAGTTCTGTGCCTTTGCTCCTGAACTCCCCACACCAGACACACACATACACATATACACATGTGCACACACAGACACATGTACACACGTACATGCACACATACACGCACCCTCTTACTCAGTCCAATTCTTGCCCCAGAAAAGAAGGACATCTCACAATGGACTCTTGTGAAGGGAGCAAAGATAACTCACAGCTACCAGCAGGTGTGGGTTTGAACATCATTTCCTGGAGGTATATTTGCAGTGACCAGTTCACACTTTGTAGAACACACCCATGGTGACCAAGGGACCAGGTGGCAAATGTCAGGGTTCAGGCTGCGTATAATCTAGTTTTCTATTGCTGCATAGATGTCTTAGTCTGTTTGGGTTGTTCTAACAAAATACCATAGACTGGGTGCCTTAAACAATAGACATTTATTTTTTCACAGTTCTGGAGGCTGAAAGTCTGAGACCAAGGTTTCAGTACAGTCAATTTCTGGGGAGGCCTCTCTTTCTGGGTTGCAGACAGCTGTCTTCTTGCTCTGTGCATGGCCTTTCCTTAGTTTGTGCATGTGGAGAGAGTTCTAGTGTCTCTTCTTACAAGGGCACAAATCCCATCATAGGGGCCCCATCCTTATGACCTCATCAAAATCCATTTACCTCCCAAAGTCCCCACCTCCAAATGCCATCACATTTGAGTTTAGGGCTTCAATATATGAATTGGGGTGGGGCACAAACATTCAGTCTATAACAATAGCAAACATTCCATAAAGCAGTGGTACAAGACAACGTACATTTTATTATATTCATGGGTTCTGTGCATCAGGAATTTAGACAGCATCCAGTCTGGATGGCTTGTTCTTCTCTATAATGTCTGGGATATCAGCTGGGAAGACTGGAACAGCCAGGGGTGATTTTAATGTCTGGGGGCTCGAGCAGCCAGAGCTGGAGGAATTCATTTCCAACAAGACTTCTACTCACATGCAGCGTGCCTGGGCTGGGATGGCTGAGGTAAGCTCCCCTGGACTGTCACCTGGAGCACAGACATGGAGTCTTGACATGGGATCTGGGCTTCTTGCTGCATAGAGGCTGAGTTCTGAGAAAGGGCATTTTCGAGAGGAGGGAACAAATGTCCCAACAAATGTCCCCACATCACTCCTGCTTTTCTCAAAAGTAAGGAGTAGTCACACCCCTCCCAGATTCAAGGGAAGGGGACAGAGACTCTATTTCTCAATGGGAGGAGTATCAGAGAGTTTGGAGCCATGTTTTAAAATCACCATAAGGAAGGATGTCAGGCTTTGGTACAGGATCGGGTTTGAGGACCATGGTCCCAGATGCCCACCTTCTGTACCCACATCCCCATGGGGGAGATGATTTGGAACATTCCAGTACTCTAAATTATGGCATTTTCACTTCCTTGAGGCATAAGAGCAAGGCATACTCTAAATTTTAGGAGTCCTTGAGGAACCTAGGTCCTTGACTTTATTTTGTTGATGAGGAAACTGAGACCAAAAGAGTTCACTTGATATACCCAGTGCCACAGGGCTGCAAAGTGATGCAGACAGTGTTCGAAAAGGAGTCGCTGACTCCAAATCTGAAGCTCATGCTTTGCTTCCTTGACGCTGGCTGCTGTGGGAGCCGGGGCTGCCTGTTTCTTTCTATCAAAGTAATGAATTCATCTTTGGAGCTGGATAACTGGCTACAAAGCAGAATCTTGCCCAGAAGAAGGATAAGGAGCCAGGCGGCCAGGGGATATTTGCCGACTGTGGAGCCTGGAGGCTGGTAGGCAAAGGTGAGCGGGTTGCCGGCGCCCCAAATCCCTAAGGCAGGTCTGTGATGGGCAATCGGATAAACACATTCAGAGCAGGATGCATGTGCAGCCGAGTGTGCACACATTTTTAAACATACATTTCACATCCATATGTAGATCCCAGTGACATGTGACAAATAGGCAGTGGCCTCCAGGAGCTGTTCTCCAAGGAGGCACTTATTCCATTTGACGCTAGGCATCCAACCTCAACAGATGCCAGAGTTCAGACAGGCGGTGGGAAGCAGGCTTCAATTATCCCACAAACACCAGAGTTAGACAGTGAGAACAACCTCAGAACACCAGCTTTTTTCAGCTGACTCTTTTGTGATGTGGTACGCAGACCCAGCATAGACACTTAGATAAATAAGAGTGCTCTCTGGAGACACAGAAAAGGAATCTGGTTGATAGAAACTAGGCTTTTAGCTCATACTCCCAGATTTTCTGGAACATAATGATTTCATAAAGGATGTCGCCCTGGTGAGCACTTTTGGCTTAAATGAAGGCTCAGTGTCGCTTTTTGGACAGCAGACAGCATTTTAAGGAGTGGAATATAATACCTGAACGTGCAAAGTTGAGAACTGAGGTCCTGTTTCCAAACTAATCTGTGAGACAGGAAGGGGTTGAGGATTATGTAAATAAATTACCTGCCGTGTCCCAGACATTTTTCTTCTTCTTTTTGGGGGGAGTGGTAGTAACACCCTTATTGAGATATAACTCACATACCATACAATCCACCCATTGAAAGTGTACAATTCAATAAATTTTAGTATATTCACAGTTATACAATCATCATTGCAAACAATTTTAGAACATTTTCATTATCCAAAAAAGAAACCCCATATCCTGTACTCCTTCTCCAGACTCCTTGCCTAGGCAACCACTAATCTACTTTCTGTGTCTAAATATTTAATTATTCTGGACATTTCATATAAATGAAGTCATATAATAGATAGTCTCTTGTTTCTGGTTTCTTTCACTCAGCCTAATGTTTTCAAGGTTCATTCATGTTGTAGCATGTATCAGCACATCCTTTCTTCTTATTGTGGAAAAATCGTCCATTGTATGGATATACCATATTTTACTTATCCATTCATCAGCTGATGAATGTGTGGGCTGTTTCCACTTTCGGGCTATTATGAATAATGCTGCTATGAATATTCATGTACAAGTTTTTCTGTGGATATATGTTTTCATTTCTCCTGGGTATATACTTAGGAGTGAAATTGCTGGGTTTTATGTTAACTCTACATCTAACTTTTTGAGCAACTCCCAAACTATTTTCCAAAGCGGCTGCACCATTTTGCATCCACACCAGCAGTGAATGAAGGTCCCAGTTTCTCCACGTCTTCCCCAACACTTGTTATTATCTGTCTTTTTGATCATAGCCATCCTAGTGGGTGTGCAGATATTGTTCTTATTTTATCTCATCTAATCTTCATAAGGTTGCCACAAGGGCAGTTCCACCATCCCAGGTTATAGATCCCAAAACCGAAGCTCAAAGAGCTGATTCATTCACCTGCCAAAGGCTGTACAGCTAGACAAAGGGAGTGAACATTTACTATTGGGTCTGCTCAACCCCCTCCCACTACCCTATAGCCCAACCTACCCTCTCAGGCCAGTGATGCCATCTGCACAGCCCTCTCTGTGGGTTTCAGGTTTCTCTTTATGTTCCACGTGTGACACATTGCTGAGATAGGAATGGCAGTGTTGAACATTCTATTCAAACTCACCTTCCTCCCCTGAGCCCTGAGTCTGAACCATCTGCTTCTGGTCATGTGCATTCCTTCTGTTGAGGGTGGGTGGAAGCCCAGGCTGCCAGGAAATAAACCACATGCCTCTCTGTGCCCTCCCCTCCATCAGTACCTTGCATGTGGCCTAGCCCAGTCCCAGCCCCAGGAGGCTGCAGGTAGCTCAGTGGCCTTTGCACCCACCTGCTGGAGCATATGAGACTCTTGCCTGTCCCATCAGTGGCTTCAGGGACCCCCCACATGAGACTCACAGGAAATCTCTCTTTCGTTCAAAAAATTATAATGAGCAGGACCCTAAACAACCTGGTGCCTCCTAAGACAGGCACTGAGGTGGGACCTTGGCCTCCTGCTGCACCACACACACTCTCTGAGGCCAGTGACCTGCCCGTTGCCACCCTCCCCCTGGCTCCTCCCCACCCAGGACAGGAAAGGAAGCTGAGGAGCCAGCAGGTGTGGCAGGTGTGTGTATTTACAGGATGCGCATCGCTCCCTATTCTCCCACCATTGTTCTCTGATGTATGACAAAACTCCCAATTTGTCAAATGCTTAACAGCAGTCAGGATAATCTATTCTCCACACATCCACAGAGCTTTTCATTTTGCACAACTGTCACTGAGAATAGTTTATGAATTTTCTGTCATGAGGAATCCGAGACGATGGGGAGAGGAGGGAGAAAAACCAGCCCACCTCCACCCCCGTCTCCTGTGAGTCACAGCCTCAACTCATCAGAGGAGCCAGTGCAGCCTCGGAGGCTCTCCGTTATGCTACACTTTGCATTTAAGCCCATTTTTCTTGCAGCCGTCTCCCAGTGCTTTTCTGGTTGTATCGAATCCCTCCCTATGGGGTACAAGTAAAGATCAGGCAGTGCCCTCCTCCCAAAGGACCCTGCTCAAAGGAGTCAGCTAGAGGAACCCAGGAGTGGGTAGCTCGCTCCTCCCCAGATGCCAGCCTGCTTCCCTGGCTGCCTCTCAACAGATTCTAATGCAAACCCAGGAGACTTGAGCTTTCAAAAAATTATATATTGAAAAATGTATATTGAATCATCTTTAAGAGCAAAAAATAAAATCAACCTAAATTTCCAAAGTGAAGGAATTGGTGAAATAAATTATAATAACCCACACAATGGAACATGGCCCATCACTGAAATGTTTCCAGGGTGTGGGGATGTGGTCAGGATATGTTAACTAAAGCAAGTTTCAAAACTGTATTTACAGTATGATTCCAATTTAGTAAATGTATGCATGTATATGTATGCATGGGAAAAAAAAAAAAAAAGACCAGATGGATAGACATCCTAAATGGTAGAACTCAAGAGATGGTCTACTTTTCAAAAAGATCTTCATTTTAATATATTTTACAAATTATCTTGAATGAAGGAAAAAGCTATTTTTTTTAAATAAGATTTTTTTAAAAGTTGTTTTTACCCACCACAGTCTATTCATGCATTGTTCCAAAAAGTTTAAACTCGACAGAAACCAGCCGGTTGTGCAGTAAACAGAATTTACAGCCCAGCGGCTTTCTGACAGTGAGCACTTTTTCATTCACACTGGGTGACACCATACTGAACGGCAGCTGTCCATATGATTTTAATCACAGTAACTTTTGAAACCACAACTCGCTGTCCCCCTTATTTCGTGCCACTAAAAAGATGTCTCTCGAAGCTAATGAGCACATTCTCTCAGTATTGGAACCTAGGACATGCTGAATTATGGGGCGAAGAGCCCATTAAATCCATACCAGTTATGTAGCCCTTTGAAGACTCACGCAGCTCGGATAACTTGAAAGTCCCTCTGAGAATATATGGCGTCTGTGGTTATCGTATGTAAACGTAAGCTGACGCCTAACAAGAAATGATTATTTGCAAATACCTTGGCTATGATCTAAGCTGCAGTTCTAATTTGAGGAGTAACACAGTGATCACTTTAGCAAGGACCTGGAGGCTAAGATTAACCTTTACAGGAAAATGCTGAATAGGATTGAGACTTTCTGAGAAACAGATCCTATGAGCTACTCACAATTACAAAGAAAATTTTAACACCAAATCCCACCATTCTTTCTTTTCCTTTCTACTCACCCTCTCCTGTTTACCTCCTTCACCTCTCTCCCTTGCCTTCCTTCCACGATCTCTTTTCTGGCGTTCGTGATTTCTTTCCTTCCTTCCTTCTGTCCTTCCTTGACACAATCTCGCTGTCACCCTGGCTAAAGTACAGTGGCATCATCATAGCTCACTGCAACCCCAAACTCCTGGGCTCAAGTGATCCTCCTGCCTCAGCCTCCCAAGTAGCTGGGACTACGGGTGCACACCACGATGCCTGGCTAATTTTTCCATTTTTTGTAGAGACGGGGCCTTCCTATGTTGCTCAGGCTGGTCTCAAACTCCTGGTCTCAAGCGATCCTCCCGTCTCAGCCTCCCAGAGTGCTCGGATTACAGGCGTGAGCCACCGCATGTCGCCTCAGCTATCTCTTTAATAATACTTTCAGAATGCGCTCTCAAAATGTTTGCCTTAAGTCCTCCAAAACCACTTGAAGTGGGGAAAAAAACCTATCCCTTGTGCATTACTTTGCACAAGGAGCTGCCATAACAAAGTACCATGGACTGGGAGGCTTAACAATAACAATTTATTGTCTCACCGTTCTGGAAACTCAATGTCCAAGATGAAGGAGGCAGCAGAGAGTTGGTTTCTCCTAAAGACTGTGAAAGAATCTGTTCCATGCCTCTCTCCCAGCTTTTGGCAGTTTGCTGACAATCTGTGGTGTTTGTTGGCTTGTAGAAGCATCAGCCTGATCTCTGCCTTCAATGTCACACGGCGTTCTCCCTGCGTGCCTGTCTCTGTGCCTAAATTTCTCCTTTTTATAAGGACACCTGTCACATTGGATTAGAGGCCTCCCCCATTATGACCTTATCTTAATTTAATTACATCCACAATGACCTTATTTCCAAGTAAGGTCACATTCTGAGATTGGGGGCCAGGACTGCAATATACAAGGGCTGTCCAAAAAGTATCCAGCCATGTAACATGTAATATTAACATGAACAATGGCTGGATACTTTCTGGACAAGCCTTGTATAACTAAACCCATAGTACCGTGTGTCAACCAACCAAGCACTTTCTTTGAACCTATTCTCAGAGTAGGCTGCTGGGCCCTGCTAGGAAAAACTATTCAACTTCAAGAAGCGACAGCATGGGTTTCAATGGCAGCTGAGCTAATACTACCCCACCTCCCTGGTCACTTCCTATTCCCCACTGCCACTTTTTCCAACTTTCACCATGCTCCTGAATCCTCCTTCATCCCCGCAACTTTAGGGGGTGATCTTACCTCCAGCACAGAAGCAAAGAAAGGCCATCCCAAAGGGATGTCCTGACCATCCCCCAGCTAGTCCTTTTCCTTTGCTTTGCCTCCATTCTTCCCACCCTCTGCCCCACCATAAAGCAAGGTGCATCCCTCCTCCTGGGCTCTAAAGGTCCTGCCCTCCAGTCTCCTCGGGGGCCTTGCCCACACCGGTTACTGCTCCTGCTTCTGTCTTCAACCTCTCCCTCTGCCCTGGCTTCTTCCCACCAGCATTTAAACATGCCCAAATCTTTCCCCCCATAAAGAGCAAAATCTCGTATCCCCATGTCTCTCCAAACCCTCTCTTCCACCCCAGAGCACATTCACTGAAAGAGTAAAACAACAAGTTAGCTCCACTTTTCTTGTCTCCAACCCATTCCATCTGATTCCTGATCTCACCTGCAGATTGTAAATTCTCCGGCCATGGCCCCCCCAGCACCCCGCTGTTGCTAAACTAAGGGCTTCTTTCAGTCCTTCTCTTAAGGGATCACTTAGCAAGCACGGAATGCACTGACCACTTCCTCCTTTCGACACAGAATTCCCTGGCTTCTGAGTGATCCAAGAGTTTCCCAGTTCTCCTTGATTTGCTTTGCTGGCCTTTCATTCTCTCCCCATATGTGCCCATGTGCTCAGTGTTGGTATTCCTTGGTATTGTGTTCTAAATATTTCCCTTCCCTTTCCAAGCTCATATATTACTATGAATTAAATTACTACTTAGATCCTGGTGACTCACCATTATATGCTTCCAGTCTACCTCCTTCTCCTGAATTCCAGATGTCCCTATTCCTCTCTGCTATTACAGCTCCCCTTGGGTGACCCACATCCAATGATAGTTAGGAAAGCAAATAGCTAGCAGGCGGTAGGCAGAGTCATGGGTTGATGTGAACTCAGGAAGGGCAAAGATCTCTTTGGCAGGGTTAGGGAAGGCAGAGGTGAAATGAGGAGACAGCTGAAATATTTAATACTTCTTTAAAAAGTTCTCTCAAATTCAAATTTCCCTGATTCCTTGCTAACCCTTCTGCACACCTACATCTTAAAGGACAGGGTTCTCCTTGACATAAATTAAATTTTAATGTGCTTCTACCTTAGAAAATATATCATTTCTGCTCCTGCCATATGGAGATTGTCCACTGAAAACCATGGGTATGTCATCGACTTGTGTAATGCTAACTTTAGAGCGGGTATTGCTTTTTCTATAACATACAGACTTACAATTTTAAGGGAAGCATCTATATTAAATTATGCTTCCCGCTGTCCACTCAGCTTGGTCCTCAGCACCACTCTTGGGCAAAATTATAATTACTAGTACAGTAGCTAGAAGTTAGATTGAAGTCAGTGTATAACAATAGATGTCAAAATAAAAAACAAGATTAGAAACAGAAAAATTCATGGCTTCAAAATGCATGTTAGCCTGGGGTGGGGGAAAATAGCATGGATCTTAGGGAACCTGGAGTCTAGCACCCTTATTTTCAAAACAAAGATATGAGCCCCAGAGAAGAGAAGGTTAAATTTCTTCAAGGTTAAACTCTATGGAATGGGAAGAGATGGTGACAGAACTTAGTGCTTACTTCATTGGCATGTGAGAGGCCTGAGAGACATGGCCCCATTCTGCTAGAGCCTTTGAGTTATTAGAATTTTTGCAGAGCATGTCAACATCTCACCCAGCAGAGCCTCCGGCATACTCACTGTATCCATGTGCTTCTTCTGGAACCTCTTGTCCCAGCCAACTCCACGTCCATATTTCAGCAGGGCCCTGATTTTCCTGGATTCTGAGCAATGGATTCATGTCCCTACTCCCAGCCTTGCCTCTTCTCTCAGGCTAACCTTAGCCCCATTTGCTCTACCAGAATGTTCCATTCTGTTTTCTTCCTTCTTTGGTTCCACTACAACTAGCCTCACCAACCAGCATTCTGCTCATCCATCTAGCAGCTCTGCAAAGCACCCTGACCTCATAACCCTGCAGGCTTGACCCACCCCCCCAGCGGGGACTGAACGAGAAGGGATAGTTGCTTGGAACCCTTATCACCGCAAACCAAGAATGAAGGAAAAAACAAAACACAACAAAAAAATCCTGCTGAGCTCAGATTACGATTCAGCTAGCATGAAGCCATGACTTGTGCCAGGCATTGTGCTAGATGCTGGTGTTAACACTGTCTCGTTTAATTTAACCTCCCAGCCTTTAATAGAATCCTGCTCTGTGAAATTTGCACAGGGGCCAAAAGGAAACAAGGCATTATTTATAATAATTGGCTCGCCATTATCCGTTCACTTGGCACTGCCTAGAATAACACGATGGGCCTTTATGCTATTCACAGCCTATAAAAAAGTAGTTCTGTTGTGATTCAACATATAGTAATCTCCATTTTAAGAGGACAATAGAAACACTCAGCCATTATTCATCCCAGAGACTTAAAGAGCAGACAATTCTTTATCAGGAACATAAGGTTAGACCGGCGTGAGTTATTAATATAGCAGGTAGCTCAATGCATTTATTGAGGTGCTCAAACTATTGAAAAATCTAATGATTTTTAAAAAGCCATACTGGGTAAAAGGCTAGGCCCAAGTAGCACTTTGAGAGAATTGTGTCAAAGGCACAAACTCTCCAGAACTGGCCAAGTGGAAACAAGGATGGGGGCTGGAGTCCTCATCCTCACAACCCAACTTCTGAGGGTTCTGAAAAAAGTAGACAAAGGAGAAAAGCAAAGCATTTTCGGAAACCTGGATTTGAGAGGGTGAGGGTGGCAGGGTACCTGGGAGCAGGTGCAAATCAGAGTTAATTAACAATTATTAGTGGTACATACATAACACGTTTGGTGCATACATAACAGTTAGCTATTCATTCATGTAGTCACTGCGACATTCCACAAAGGGCTCCAGGCAGCCTACAAAAAGAACATGATGCACATGGCAAAACATAAATAAAGGGAAAGAGTCAGGACTAGCATGAAGAGAGCTGCAGACACCTTGGCAAGAAGTGTTATCTGCTGACCATAATGTACTCCATAAGGTACTTTGACTTGAAGCTTCCTGGCAGCCAAAGTGAAAAGGAGACAGGATCAGGTAGAGAATTCTCTTTAACAAGAGAATGCTAAGTGTTCTTTCAAATCGGGGTACAAAGGTGAACATTGACATAGTGGACACAGCGGCTCCGCAGACAACTACAAAATGAGAGGTCCGTTAAACTGTAAGATGGAAGAGACTAGGGTATATGGCAAAGGACTTAGGCTCTGGGGCTGGAAGTCCTTATTGTGGGGTCTCGCTTAACCCTTAATAGCTCCAGGGTCCTGGAGAAGATCCTTAATTTCTCTGAGGCACATTCTTTCTACTCATAAACCACAGATTTAAAACCATCCAATTTGCAAAGTCGTGTGTTGGAAAGAGAGAGAGAATGAAAGAGAGAGAGAATGAATAAAGGAACGATAGATAGGTGACTATGAAATTAATTAAAACATATAGAGCACCCAACACAGTTCCTGGCACTTGAAACATGCTACATCCTTTCCCGGAATTTTTTTTTCTTTTTTTTGGCTTTCATTTTTTTTGTAAAATTGAGTCTGGTAGCAGCCAGGTTTTCCACCTGAGTGGCTGTTTGTCAATATCTCTCTTCCCTCTCCTACCCTCTGACCCTCCCACTCTCTTCTACCTCAACTCCAGATGCAGAGTGATGGGGCCACATCCCAATCTCAGAATGCCAGAGTACAGAGAAGTACAGAAACCCGAGTGATGGATGGGTCAGTCTACAATTGTCAAAGCAGCATTACTAGAAGCAGCTAGTGGTGACGGGTGCAGGATCAATCAACAAAATGTGGGAGAAAGACAGAGTCACCTTGGAAACGAGGTAATCAGCAACTGATAATCACTGAACACTCACAAAGAAGAATCATTTCCTACTGAAGTGTGTTGACTTGTTTTACATACTTCTATCTTGAGTGCTCATTCACAAGTATGCGCTACCTAATCCATTCTGATCTTGATAAAAAGTTCTGTTTTGTAGGAAATGCAGTTCTGGCTGTCTTGGTGCTAAACACTCTCAGGTGTCACCTAACAGCATGAGACTAACTATTGGGCCTTTATGTTGTCAGTGACCATATTTTCTAAGCCAAACAACAAAAAAATCACACAGCGGTCTGAAAGTTAAGTCACTTTTATACATTTGGGGGCTCATCTCATTTAAGAAAAAAAATTATTGAAAGTTAGAAGTCTCTTGGAAATTCTGTGTCACATGGTCACTGCATTAAGTCACTCTGACAGGTGATATTCCCAGCTTTTGGATGATTCTCCTTACCTTCAAGCTTGGGTGAGAAGCCACTGCTCCATGTTCCCTTTGCATGTGCACACATCTGCATCCTAAGACTGGCTATTCTGCAGCTGACTCTCTAATTAGACTGAGAACACACTGGGGACAGGATGTCTGTCCTATTCAATGTATGTTTCCAAAGCTGGTTCAATAAGAACTAAATGGAACTGTTACGCAAGCACAGAAAACCAGTTCTCCAGGGCAGTACTAAAGGTAATAACTTACCCTTCTCTTTCATCCTGCCTTGATCAGCCCCAGACTAATCCCTTCCCCAAATTCCCCAAATTCCAAGAGGTCAGGGTGAGGACCCAGAGTGTCCACATAATCCCAGGGCCTGAGATGGCTTCTAGAAACAGGGATTTCTGGGAGTAGCCACAGAAGGTCAGGTGGAAACCACTGTCACTGTGCATCAGGAGAAAGATTTGATTCTTTGCAATAGCCCACGGCCTGACTTGACCACCAATTATCTGTCACTCCTTAGGTCCCTGATCAAGCAGTGACGGTAACGGGAAACTTCAGGTCCCTTGGCCAAAATCTCAACTCTCTGCCTTCAGAATATGAGCTTTAATGACAATACCCTGGATGACAACCACATGTATTCATTCATTTAAACCACAGTTATATAACTGTGGAACATTATCACACTGGGCCATTCCAATCTCCTCAAAGGTCATTCAATTTCTGTATCTTTTTCATCTTTTTTTTTTTGTTCTGAATTATGAACATACTGCTTGAACCAATGTCCAGCATGACCAGGCACATCTATGAGATTTCATAAGAGTGAACTTTAAATTTTTGACATGATTTTATTTTTCTTCGTGCCCAAACTCTCGTAAAGCTCTGGACCTATTTAATCATACTGTTTAATCCTGTGTTTATCATAAAAAGTAGCACTCAAGTGGTAGACAGACTCAGTTTTCTTATTTTAATAGACCTCACATTTCTGAACTAAGAATTAGACAGTGGGGTAAGGCAAAGAGGGTGTTTCTACCTATATTTGAGTCCACATATGCACAGGCTTCAACAAAATAATTCCATGTCCTATTTTTGGAAGAAAGCTCCAATTTTCAGGCCTAGTTTTCAGTGTCATGGAGTAGTTTTCTTTTCTGTCTTTTTTTTTCCTTAATGTCTTCACTAATATGTTAGTTACAAGCTGGAAGTGTCTGTTTCAGAGAAAAAAATTGTGAAGCCAGAAGCTGCAGTGTGAGCTTCTTCAATTTGTTTCCAAGGATGATTCATAACAAATGAGAGGCATCTTTGTCATTTGCTCAAAATATTGTGGAAGTTTGTCTTTTCTTGACACACGTACACTGTTATATGCAAGGTTTCATCTATCCAGGCTGCCCAAGGGGACCACTGAGAGACTAGGTCAGTCATCTGCAGAAACAGACCTAAAAAATCTAAGACTTAGGAACCATCATAGCTCCCAAACCACCTGGCATTAGCAAGACAACCACGGTAGGAAAGAAAGGCAGAAGGGAGTGCAATGGGGTCAGGACACAGGCAACTCAGGGGCCTCCACTGCCTGAATTTTAATAATCTTCCTGGATTCATGGAGGGCAATTATAAGGAGGCTGAGGGAAAATGGGATGGCCTGGACTCTCACAGAAAATAGCTCCTGCATGGGACAGGGTAATGACAGTAGAGAAGGACTGACCACTTTCTTTATTGTGGTGGTACAAGTCTCTGTAGCTTACCTGTATGGCACTGTGGCTGTATTCCATGTGACAAGACATGAATCACCGCTCAATTAACTCCATTCAGCCCATTAGCCCTATAGTTAGGAGGAGCTCCCTCCCCGACATGGGAAAATTATTTTTCAATATGTTTAATCTTAATATGGTTGACCCTCCCCTCTTTTTCTTTCTTCTTACTTCTCTTCCTCTCTACATCCTTCCTATCCATCCATTCGTACATCCATACATCTACCCAAAGGTATGTTGACTTCTACTTTTTGTCAGGTACTATTCTAACTGCTTAATACACAATATCTCATTAAATTTTGGCAACACCCTGGAAGTCAGCTTTTAATATTCATTATTAATATCATTATATAAAGTTTAGAGGGGTTACATATCTTGCCCAAGAGTCAGCAAAATATAGCCCATGGGCCAAGTCCAACCTAGTTTTGTAAATAAAGTTTAGTTGGAACACAACCATGTCCATTTGTTTACTTATGCTACAATTTCAGCATAGTTGAGTAGTTACAACAGAGACCATGTGGTCCACACAGCCTAAAATATTTACTATCCGGGTCCTTTACAGAAAAATTTTGCTGAGCTCTGATCTTGCCCAATAACGCTTAGCAAGGAAACGGCAGAGTCAAACCCAGGTCCATCTGTCCCATAAGATCATAATTCTTCAGCGCTGTGCGCCGCAACTTAAATATCTGAACTTTGTCTGCACGACTTCTTGACACCTAGGGTGAGATGGCTAGGCTAGATGATGGGTTAGAGGAGTAGAATTGACATACATTACTTAGTAAGTATCCAACCACTGTTGAGGACCCTCTTCATTAGTGAGAAAAGCCAGTGAGGACTTTTTTTCCTGGTGAAATAATTATAGAGATGAGTGTTGATGCATGTTTTGACTTTGCCACAAAAGTAGTTCTATCTTCTGCAGTTTAAATAATTACATTTGTTTCTAAATAGAGCAAATGGAACTACAGTTGTCAAAGAATGCAGAGATCGGTCAACTGCATTCATGGTGTGCTAGATAGATGAGAAGTTACAGTAATTATGACATCTAAAAGAGAAATGCTACAAAGTGCCTTGCCACACCCAAGCAGGTGAATGCTACTGAGCACCTTGTGAGCCAGAAGAAAATAGGAGGTAGATGTGGCTAATGGAAATGGAAATTTCCACACAATAGGATCTAGTTTCAAACTCTGTTGCTACCATGATGCGCTAACAATTGCTTATTTTAAAGTGTTTTCTAATGCTGCCTGCTTTGAGGGATGTGTTCTGGGTATTCCTCCAACACTTGTAGAGCTCAATTTTTGGGGGGAGAGAGTTGGGGGAGGACAGGCCAGTTCACTTCGTACTTTGGGTACAAAGATGCCCCTTGCACAAAGCAAGCAGCTTATGAAGCAAGCAGTGACTTAGAGATGACACATTACATCTAAAGAACAGAGGAAAGCCAGAATCCAGAACAAGACAATAGTGATAAATAAATAAATAAATAAATAAATAAATAAATAAATAAACCTGGACTGGCCATAGGCCTAGGGTTCAAAGGGCATGTGAACTAGGCATGATTCAAAACAGCCATTGCTGAACATCTGCACTACTGGAAAAAAGGTGATGCTCTTGGCATTGGGTTTCATGATTCATACAGAGTCCCACCTATGATAGGCAGAGTGATGCCCTCTACTGCTGGGTGCCACCAAGGCTGTCCACATGCTAACCTCCAGAACCTGTGAATATGTTTCCTTACTTGACAAAAGGATCTTGAGATGGGGCCATTATCTTGCATTATTTGGGTCAGCCCAGTGTAATCACCAGAGTCCTTATAATAGAGAGAGGGAGGCAGGAGGGTTAGAGTCAGAGAGAGATGATGATGCTACACTGTTGGCTTTGAGGATGACACAAGGGGTTGTGAGCCAAAGAATGCAGGCGGCTTCTAGAAGCTGGCAAAGGCCAGGGAATGAGTCTCTAGAAAGAATATATCCAGGCAGCACCTCAAATTTAGCCCATTCAACCCCATTTCGGAAGGTCAGAAGGTAATAATTTTGTAACTGTAAGACAATAAATTTGTGTGGCTTTAAAACCACTATGTTTGTGGTAATTTGTTATGGCAGCAATAAGAAACTATACAACAGGGTAGGGGAGCCCTATGCCTCCCTCCCACCATGAGAGGAACAGTTGGAATTACGCATGACTGCAGGTCCCCAGTGAGCAGCTGAACGGGTTTCAGGCCAGCATGCTAATAATTCATTCACTGATTCTCAGCTCTCGTATTGCTTGATTCAGAGTGTCAAGACAATTTTTAAAATTTCTTAGTTTTCAAAGTTTAATTCATTCAATGCACTTTAATTTAAAATCCTAAGTTATATATCCACAAATCTTTATATAAATGTGTGCATAGAGGGAAAGAAACAGAAATACTTGTTGGATAGATGGCATGAAAACAAAGGGTGTTCACGATTGCCCTGCAGGTCTAAGTGAATTCACAATGACCATCATTACATGAGGTGCATAGTTGTTATCAAGAGTGTTGTTCATGGATTAATATCGATGACTCCAGAATTATGAAAACAGCCATGTGCAGAGTTTGGTACCATAGTTACTGTCAGTGACCAAAGTCTCATCTACCAAGGTGAGTGGTACCATGGAAATGACTTGTCCCCTAGGCCTCCTTAACCTAGTCAGGATAGAGTGATGAGATTCTCACCCAAGAAACTATTATAGGAAAAGGAAAATTCTCACCTAATAAAATTGTGCCAGTAAATAAACTCTCAGCCACATCGTCATATTGACAAGATCTGCAACAGTGTCAAAAGAGGTCAAGATTTATAACCTGAGGAAAGAGGAGGAAAATTCCATTTCTCTTGTACAGAAGATTTATAGTCAATAGGATCATGTCTACTGTTGGTGAGAGTGGGGTGAGATGGGTAAACTTCTCTCCCACCTGGTGGTGGAATGCAATGGGATTCCATGGAAAAGCATACTTTTCTCTGAAAGCAATCTCCATATTAATTTTAGAGCTATATGTAATAGCTAATAATATTCCTGAAGATTTAAATCAAGATAATCATTTAGAAGAAACAAAATTATCTACAAATGAAAATACTCACTTCAGCTTCACGTAATGGGTTCCCTGAGAAGCAGACTCTGAGATAGAATTTAGCATGCAGGGTGTTTATTAAGTGGTTCCCTTGGGGTCAACATCCATGGAGAAGAGGGAAATTATCAGGAATGGGGCAGGAGGAGTCAAGCTGTAATGTGGACCCAACAAAGCATCAGACAATCCCCTGGCAAGCTCTGAGGTTGGGACAGCCCATGTGAGTTGTCCTGTTGTTGGGTTGAGATGGTTAAGCATTTATATTCCTGCTTCAATGGGTCACTGGACATTGGCTGCCCCAGGAAGGAGCACAACCTTGGGCAAGGCAGCTCCCTGAGGCTGAGCTGGTCCTTGAAAGGGCTTATGTAGTAAAGGGTTAACTCAGTGGACTTGGAGTACTCAAATCCTGAACATTCCAAAGAGAGGACTGGCTTTGACCAACTCCTTGGAGATAACCTATAAGCCTTTGGAATATCTAGCCTGATAAGAATGTTTTTATATACCTGGGGTCTTAGGACATGCCAGATAGTTTATGCAAACAATGTGATTTATGATGAATGACTATTCTTGTTCATTCCAAACAAATGGGCCATGCTTTGACTTCTGGGGATAAAAGGGGGTGGTGTTATAAATTGAGTAGTTAAGGTCAGTCACAGAGGCACCCCAAGCCTACATGACTAACCTCCAATAAAAACCCTGGAGACCAAGGCTCAGGTGGACTTCCTATTGGCAATACTTCATATGCACTGTCACACCTTGTTGCCAGGGGAAGGAAGAGTGTTGGTACAACCTGCAGCTCATGCTTGGTTTCTCCTGTACTTCACCCTGTGCTCCTTTTAAAAGCAGTCCTTTGCTGATTTAATCTTATTAAACTGTAACCATGAGCTTTCCTGCGTTCTGTGAGTCCTTCTAGCAAATCATCAAACCTAAGGATGGCCCTGGGGACCCCTGGCACAGGGCTGAACACTGAGTGCTGCCTGCTCACAGCAGTCCCAGAAGCTAGGGAAACAAATCTTTTCTGGAAGGGAGATCCAGGTGGTACATCCCAGTATCCACCTATAAAAGCTGGAAGCAAGTGAAATGTCCATAAATAGGAAATCTATTTGGCAAGCTATAAGTTAGGAAGTGCCCAGCCAAGTTCTGCCTGGTAGAAGAAGAGTGCTTTTGGAGAACGATTCCAATATCTATCTTCGTTTGCTATTCATATGGAGTAAAGAGTCTTCTCAGATGGGAGAGAAAATCTGAATTATTCCTAAAGCATCTCTGGCTAGCAGCTCTAGCTTACCTTTAACACTTTAGATTCTTGAAAAAAATACCCATTTTGAAGGCTACAGGAATCATCTGAAATTGATTCACTGGAAAATTCAGGTGCTATTTGATTAACACCAGATACCAGAAGTAGACTGGCTAAAAATATAGTAAGTCAAAATGTATCTTATGTAGTGGAATCTGATCAAATGCAGATGGGTATCTTCTGGAACAACAGCAAACAATCTTTGGAAAGATACACAGCTTTGCTTGGAATATGGCATAATTTTTTTAAATGTGCATTGCACAGCTAGGTAAGTGCAGTATCTGTTTAAATTCCAGTCCGACATTTTATTGTAAGCCGGGGTTGAGGGGAAATGGTTATTTGAATATAATTTGATGGGTTTATTTGATAATTGCCAATTATTTCCTGAGGTGAGGAACAAAACTGAAATGAGAAACATACTTGATTTGCCAGACCATGTGACTGCTTCTGGCCAATTGGCTGTGAGCCTTAGTGATGTGTATCCCTGCTGGGTTGAGGTAACTCATTACCACTTGGTGTGCTACCCTTATATCTCTCATCCTTTGTCACAGAGACCTTCAAAGCTCCATGATATAGATGACAGAGCTAGAAGAAAAAAGCAGATGAAATTCCCGAGTCCCCAACGTTTGAAGAGGGCTTCCCAGGAGACATGCAAGACTCTCATTGGACTTCATATGAATATGAAATCAATTTCTATTGTGTGAAATCTCTGGGCTTGGGGGTTGTTTTTGTAGCACAGCCTAAATTATATTGACAAACAGAGGAAGGTACAAGCAAGCAAATTGCATTTTGAAAGTAGCCAAGGACCGTGAATGGAAAATGAAGATTTGGGTTTCTTTGCACCTTGAAAAAGAGGAAAAAGTTGTCTTCTTTCTACCCCTCTGCATATATGAAGTATTATAGCCTAACAGCTGGGCAGTTTTGAAATCCGTGAAAGATGAGTTAGCTTCAAAATGTATATATGAGCAGACTGTATATTCACATGAGATACAGTCTGCTTTGGGAGTCAAACATATTATTTACAAAACATTATAACTTGATTATCTCATTATACCTCAGTTTGATTATAAAACAAAAAGTAAAGTGAACACTAAGGTAAGTCCTTTTATTCCAGCTGCCAATCCATTTTCATTTCTTATTTATCTTTGAAAACTTAGCCCCAAGCACAGTGCCCGATACATAGTAGGTATCAACAATCCTTGGATGACTGGATGAAAAGGAATGCTTAAACTCAGTTAACTTTAATCTTCCTTGTGGTTTCATTTCTAAGAGTTAATTTGAACACTAGATAGAGAATTCTTTTTTTTTTTTATCTTTTTCTGAAAGGCAAGCATCTTCTTTATTTGAGAGCTTTCATGACAAATTAATTTTATTTTAAATCAATATGAATGGATGGATGATAAACTTTGGAAAGTTACACTTAGAAGTATATTGAAAACAGATAGATGCATGTGTCTCCAGATGAGAAATAATAACTATGTAAATAAAATTTGAAATAACCATTTTACAGTGTAGAGAATTTCAATATCAAGAAATACTTTAAATTCCATGTCATGGTTAATTTTTTTTACTGAAATCTATGAACAAAAAGGCAAAATTACAAAAAAAAAGATATATTTTAAGCTGAAATTCATGAACAATAAATTGAAAAATATAATAGGCAACAGCGTGCTGTATTTCAACATTTAAGAGGCTTTAATATCCATATTTTCCTCTGATATGCAATTACATGAACTTATAATCCTTAAAAAAAGTTATTATTTTTGCTGCTAAAATTGCTTGCAATAGGAATAACAGATATGTTTAGAAATATGCCTAGATGATTATATTTGAGCAAGCATCATGGTAATAATTCTTATATTTGGAAATGCTAGAACTGGAAATAACACAAAGTTAGTACCTTCTCTTTCTGAAAGTCTTAGGTTTTATTTTGTTTTTCCTTTTGATTAAGACTAGGTGAAAATCCACCTTTCAGTTAATGGATACTGAATTCTGGATCTAGTGGCTAGAACAGGATCAAAATACCAGCTGAATAATACCTATAAACTGTCAGTTTGATATCATCACCAAGGATTCTACAAGCTGAGTGTCCACACTAGATTCTTAAGGACTTGCATAAGATGCAGTTACATGTAACTTGTAAGATCTAATTATCAACTATTGGGCTATGAGGATGCTTTGTTTTGCGTTTAAGGAAAGTTCTTCAGTTAATGTTGAATATATTCCTAAAAAATTAGTACCTATGAAATTAATACAGTTGAATGATAATATTGGGCTACTTTAACCCTTAACTTGATTATTCTTATACAGGCTAAAGCAATCCAGAAATCCCAGGGAAGGGCTGTTCAGTGTGGCCATGTACAGGTTACACAGGCTCTGGCATTCTTTTATAGTTTCGAGGGAGGGCAGAAGTCTGCACTGGGTAGGGACTGAGCCATACTTAATATGATTTAGATTTATATCATGGAACAATTCATAGCAGTTACATATAAGTTACATAACCATGTGTTGCAAACTGCTCCGTTAGTCTTTAGATGGTTGGAGAGACATCTTAAAGGAAAAAAACCAAAAAAACAAAATAAGGGTATAATTCATAAAACTGAGGGAGAAACACACCTTTGGTGAAGAGTGTGCTGCAATCCCCAACAGCTGTAAGAATGTCATAGGTAGGATTTTAAAATGGAGGTGAAAGATAGGAATCGTGGTGAGATGTGCAAGCTCAAGCACCCATTCCAGCACACGAGGATCCAATGGCTTGTGTAAGTGTCATCTGCAGGGATTCTCTTGTATTCTTTCAGGAACCTAACAGTGTTGACATAGATGATGAAACATAATGCTTAAAGCTGCAGGGAAGATGGTGGCCCTGACTTTAGAGGGATAAAATGGAGAGAGAGAGAGAGAGAGAGAGAGACCACCTAGATCTAGTCTAGGTCTCAAGCTCTATCATGCATCAACATTACCAGGAGGGTTTGTGAAAACTCAGATTGCTGGATCCCACCCCCAGAGGCTCCGATCCCTTAGGTTTAGGGTGGGGCCTAAGAGTCTGCATTTCTAACAAGTTCCCAGATGACAATGATGGGATCTACACTTTGAGAATTACTGGTCTAGGTATTTTGCCCAGAAGCCAGAATGATTCATCCTATGCCCTTCTCACTGGGCTCAAAATCCAAAGTCCTAATAATAGCTTGCAAGGCTCTACACAGTCTGGGCCTTGGCAACTTTTCTGACATCATCTCCTACCACTTTCCCTGTTGCTAGTGCCGTTCCAGGCTCATTGTCCTCCCTACTGTTCCCTAAACACACCAAGCTTGTTCCCTGCTCACATCCTCTGTAACTGCTGTTCCCTAAACCCAGAATGTTCTTTCTACAAATCTGCAAATGGCTTGCTACCTCTCTTCATTCAGCTCTCTGTTCAGAGCGGCCATCCATAACCATCCTATTGAAAAATTGCTTCCTTCTTCATAGTTTCCCTCTCATTGTATTCTATCCCCTTCACTACTTAGTGTTTTCACATCACTTTCACTTGAAAAAATAATATTTATTTGCTAATAATCTGTATCCTCCTAGGAATAGGGACCTCATTTGGTTCACTGCTATATTCCCAGTGCATAAGAAAGTATCTGATACATAGCAAGCAGTCAACGTATATTTGTTAAATGAAAGGATGAATAATTGTTTGAATAAATGAATTTAAGAAATAGCAACTGCAAATGAGCCAGCCTCCAAAGGCCCTGACAAAGGCCAGGGGGTAAAGGTATAAAGTTTTAAACCAAACCTGGGTCTACAAAAACAATCTATAAATAAGAGTATGCATTATGTAAGAGAACTTGTTAGGCCAAAAGAAGGTTGAATTTTATCCACTTGTAAGTGCTGATTGGTGCATATCTCTTCCCAACCCCATATTTAGTAACTTTACATTGCTGGCTTGACATCAGTCATAGTGGGAATACTTACATCAAGGGAATTGGCAAACACTACAGTCAGGGCTTGTTTTTTCAGAGAGCCAATTTATTAGCACACCACTGATTCTACTCATAGATAAACACATTCCATTACTCAGTCTGATAGCCTAGCTCATGGACCTGTCACTAAGATCAAGGGTGAGATGGGCTGGTCACTAATTAAAGGAGAGAAAATGGGACATCTCAGTAAATTAGATTGAGATAAACTGGGAGAGTTCATCCAAATCTTGTTCCAGGATGTCCATTCAGTGGGGTGGAACATGTACTGTGTCCTGCAGAAGCAGTCCAAACCTGAAACAGGCCAATGTGGGGACACCTGCTTTTTTATGATATCTACACTTCCCTCCTGCACTACACGTACGATGGGGAAACTGACCCCATTCCTGAGTCTAGGAGTGGAATATATGACTCAGGCTCATGTTCTTTTACCCTAAAGTCAGACCCAACAATGGATTTTCAGTTACACAAGTCAATAAATCTCTCTCACTCTTACAACTAAATGAATCCTGACCACAGTGCTTTTTTTTTTTAAGGCAGAGTATAAAATATTACAAGCCCAAGTATGAGCACAAGTAAATAAAATACATACTCAAGACCACAAGCGACAGAATGGAGTAAGTACCAGTAAAAGTTATGTCATTATTGGTAGTTACATAAATTTATTCTTTGTCTAAACATTTGTGCTTAAATTTTAGTCACGTCTTTTCAATTAAAAAAATCCATAATAGATAGGTTGTATTTAAATTTTCTTCTTGTTTATACACTGTTTTCCCAGACACCCGAAAGAAGATGTCTAAGATAAACCCACAAATTAATGGGGAATTAAAATGGCAGAGCTGACTTAAATACCACATATTTGAAGAAAGATCAGAAAAAAATCTCTCGCAACAAAGATTGCCATAGCACATTAATTATAAGGCTTCAGATAGATTTTTGTAATTCAAACACGAAAATTTTAAATTACCTACCCATTTGGGTTTTTTTTTTTAGTTATTAATGTCTCCAACAGGAGGATAAGTTGACCTTTAAGTTTGAACCAGTTCAGAAAAATGCCCAAATGCACACTTGATCTCCTCTACAAGGAACCTGTTTTAGTCACAAGATAATTTTATCCTTTTAGAGGTGCTCTATACCAGCCTGATGATGGCATGTATATTTTTAAAAAAAAAACAAGCCAAGAAATAATAGAACAAAGAACACTAGTAGTCACTTGTTTTAATTGTGAGTTTAGTACTCTGTTTTGTTTTACTGCCCATTTTGGTGGAAGTAGGCACTTCCTCCTTCCCAATTTTCCTTGAGTAAAGCAGGAAACTAAAATCTGAAACTGGAGCCCTGAGCCTCTCATATTCTGGCTGCTGACTGCTTTTGCATGCAACTCCACTTCTAGCCCTCAACCAGCTCTCTCGGCAATCTCCAGAGCCTTCCTTGGGCCTCAGCTCTGATGAAGACTCTGAATTTTACTGAGCATTTTGCAGGGAACACAAAAAAGTATGTTTACCTAGCACAACCTATAGCATTTCACTAAAAATGCCCAGAGAACTTTCTCCAAGATCACCTCCTTAGCCCACAGTCTTTGGGCTTTTCCAAGCTTCCCCACTTCCTCCCTGGTTGACGTTCCTGCCTCTGTTTTGTTGTCCTAAATTTCAAGACTCTAGGAGGCACAAACCAGTCAAAGCATTCCACATGTTCCTTTGGGTATTATAATGCAATG
>CAUYRB010072870.1:0-27688 GCA_963574695.1 Propithecus perrieri | reverse complement strand
AGACAGAGTCTCTCTGTGTTACCCAGGCTAGAGTACCATGGCATCATCCTAGCTCACAGCAACCTCAAACTCCTGGGCTCAAGCAATCCTTCTGCCTCAGCCTCCCGAGTAGCTGGGACTACAGACATGCGCCACCATGCCCGGCTAATTTTTTCTGTATATTTTTAGTTGTCTGATTAATTTCTTTCTATTTTTAGTAGAGACGGGGTCTCACTCTTGCTCAGGCTGGTCTCGAACTCCTGAGCTCAAACAATCTGCCCGCCTCGGCCTCCCAGAGAGCTAGGATTACAGGTGTGAGCCACCATGCCCGGCCTTTTCCCACTTTTTAATGGTGTTTTTTTCCTTGCTGATTTGCTTGAATTCTTTGTAGATTCTGGTTATTAGCCCTTTATTGATGTATAGCTTGTGAATATTTTTTTCCATTCTATAGGTTGTCTGTTTCCTCTGTTGATGATTTCCTTAGCTGTGCAGAAGACTTTTAATTTAATCAAGTCCTATTTATTTATTTTTATTGTTGCTGTGATTGCCATTGGGGTCCTAGTCATAAATTCTTTGCATACGCTGATATCTAGAAGAGGTTTTTCTACATTGTCTTCTAGAATTCTTACGGTTTCATGCCTTACATTAAGTCTTTTATCCATCTTGAATTAACTTTTGTGAGTGCTAAGAGATATGAATTCTGTTTCATTCTTCTGTATGTGGCTATCCAATTTTCCCAGCACCATTTATTGAATAGGATTCTTTTCCCCAGTGTATATTGTTGTCTGCTTTGTCAAAGATCAGTTGGCTGTATGTGGATGGTTTTATATCTGGGTTCTCTGTTCTGTTCCATTGGGCTATATCTCTATTTTTGTGCCAGTACCATACTGTTTTGTTTGCTATAGGCTTGTAGCATAGTTTGAAGTCTGGTAATGTGACGCCTCCAGCTTTGTTCTTTTTGCTTAGAATTGCTTCGGCTATTCAGGCTCTATTCCAGTTCCAAACAAAGCATAAAATTATTTTTTGTAGATCTGTGAAATACAATGTTGGTATTTTCATGGGCATGGCATTGAACCTATAAATCACTCTGGGTAGTATAGACATTTTAACAATGTCGATTCTACCAATCCATGAGCATGATGTTTTTCCATTTGTTTGTGTCATCTGCAATTTCTTTCATCCGTGTTTTGTAGTTCTCTTTGCAGAGATCTTTCACCTCCTTGGTTAAGTATATTCCTAGGTATTTTATTTTCTTTATAGCTATTTTGAATGGTATTGAGTCTTTTATTCGACTCTCAGCTTGACTGTTCTTGGTATATAGAAATGCTACTGATTGTGTACACTGATTTTGTAATCTGAGACTTTGCTGATTTATTTATCAATTCCAGGAGTCTCTTGGTAGAATCTTTGGGGTTTTGTAGATAGAAGATCATATCACCAGAGAAAAGCAATAGTTTGACCTCCCCTTTCCTAATTCAAATACTCTTTCTTTCTCTTGCCTGATTGCTCTGGCTAGCACTTCCAACACTATATTGAATAGAATTGGTGACAGTGGGCACCCTTGTCTTATTTCAGTTTTAGGCAAATTGCTTTCAACTTTTCCCCATTTAGTATGATGTTAGTGTGGGTTTTTCATATATAGCTTTTAAAATTTTGAAATATGTTTCTACTATGCCTAGTTTGTCAAGGGTTTTTATCATAAAAGGGTGCTGGAGTTTGTCAATTGATTTTTGTGCATCTACTGAGATGATCATATGGTCTTTGTTTTTGCTTCTGTTTATGTGATTCAGATAATTTCAGATAAAATTCTGTTTATTTATTGGTTTACCTATGTTGAACCATCCTTGTATCCCTGGGATAAAGCCCACTTGGTTATGGTGGATTATTTTTTGATGTGCTGTTGAATTTGGTTTGCTAGTATTTTACTGAGGATTTTTGCATCTATATTCATAAGGGATACTGGTCTATAGTTTTCTTTTTTTGTTGTGTCTTTTCCTGTCTTTGGTAACAAGGTGATAATGCCTTCATAGAATGAGTTCAGGAGGATTCCTTTCTTCTGATGTTATGGAATAATTTCTGCAGTATGGTATCAACTCTTCTTTGTAGGTCTGATAAAATTTGGCTGTGAATCCATCTGGTCCAGGGCTTTTTGCTGTTGTTGGAAGATTTTTTTATTACTGCTTCAATCTTACTGCTTGTTATTGGTCTGTTTAAGAGTTCTATTTCTTCCTGATTGCATCTTGGGAGGTTAAGTGTTTACAGGAATTTGTCCATTTCCTCTACATTTTTGAGTTTATGTGCATAGTGATTTTCATAGTATTTACAGATGATATTTTGTATTTCTGTGGTATCAGTTGTAATACCTCCTTTTTTCATTTCTGATTGAGCTTATTTGAGTCCTTTCTCCTCTATTCCTGGTTAATCTAGCAAGAGGTCTATCTATTTTGTTTATCTTTTCAAAGAACCAACTTTTTGTTTCTTTCATTAATCTTCTATATAATTCTTTCATATATATAAAATTTTTTATGGTGACCTGAGGACTGGCCACCCCCAGGACCCAAGCCATCCAGTCTCCCAGGCAGCATGGCCTGCAGGGCTATATGATTCTTTTGTTATTAATTTCATTTAGTTCTGCTCTTACTTCAGTTATTTCTTTTCTTCTGCTGGTTTTGGATTTGGTGTGGTCTTCCTTTTCTAGTTCTGTGAGATATGTTACTAGATTGTTAATTGGTGATCTTTCTGTCTGTTTCACATAGGCATTTTAAGGCTGCGAATTTTCCCCTTAGGACTGCTTTTGCTGAATCTCATAGATTTTGATAATTTGTGTCCCCTTTGTCATTTAGTTCAAGGAACCTTTTGGATTCCATCTTAATTTAATTATTGACCCAATAATCATTCAGCAGCAGGTTGCTTAATTTCTGTGACTTTGTGTAGGATTGAGTGTTTCTCTTGGATTTGATTTCTAGTTTTATTCCACTGTGGTCTTAGAAGATATATGGTATGATTTCTATTTTTTTTAATTTGTTGAGACATGTTTTGCAGCCTAAGATATGATCAGTCTTGGAGAATGTTCCATGTGTTGATGAGAAGAATGTATATTCAACAGTTTTTAGGTAAAATATTCTGTAAACATTTGTTAGGCCCATTTGTTCTAGAGTTCCATTTAAGTCCAGTGTTTGTTTATTTTCTGCTTGGATAATTTGTCCAGCTCTGTTAGTGGGGTATAGAAGTCCCTGGCAATTATGATGCTTCCATTTATCTCTTTGTTTAGATCTAGTATAATTTGCTTTATGAATCTGTTCACTCCTGTATTAGGTGCATAAATATTTGGGATTGTTATGTCTTCTTGTTGATTTGCTCCCTTTATCATTATATAATGACCATCCTTGTCTTTACCACCTTTCTTTGCTTCTGGATGGAGGTCTTGTTATAGACATCCTTAGTGTAGTAATTTTCTTAGTCACTAGCATTTATAGGCTATAGTAGTAGTGAGCTGTGTGTGGGGGAAGAGTCCCTGTCTTATTCATGAGGGAGGATGGAGGTCTTTGAAATCCTTTCTCTTTCCCCAGCCCCATGGTCTTCTTAACAGTGTGAATTATATTGGCACACCCAGTTTAATCTCTGAGAGAGTAGGTTGTGTTTATGGGTAAGAATCAACCACACCCTGTGTGACTGAGTCAGTAAATGTTGTAAAAGACTGCACAAGTTATCCTCCCTGCCAGCAGGTGGTGCTTTCCAGATAGAACCAGCTACTGTGTTGTTTTGGGATCTATGACTGGGTCTAACCCCTCAGGAGAAGCATGCAAATGCCCCAGGTGGTGGATGGGGCCCTGGAGCTTCCAGGTGAATTCTTATTCTCCACTACAGCAGAGGCAGGTTGGAGAGTGACGCTGAGGCTGGGCAGGGCTGGGTTGATTGAACCTGCTATTAGGCTCCATAAAAACTGGTAAGGTAGCTGTCTTAGCAGGGGTCAAAATTCCCCCCCAGGCTGCTGGGAATAGCCACCAAGGAAGGGCTGAAGTGCCCCACGAAGCCAAAAAATCTGTTTGTGGGGACAGGGCCATCTGAGATTCACAATCTGGCTGTAGGAATCGGTTTCACTATTTCCCCCACTCCCCTGCTCCGCAGTCTCCTGACATCTGTCAGAGACAGGAGCTCAAACTTGCTGAGTTCCCAGCAATGGCGCTGTAGTTCAGGACCTTCGCTGTCCAGGATCTTGCCCTGGGCGGAGAGGGGGGCCTTCCTGTGAGGGGATGAGTGCTCCCCAAGTTTGCTGTGGCTTGGGACCTACAACACACTCTCTTTTCAGTTCTGTCCCTGTGGGCTCCCTTGCCTCCTGAGATTATTTCACAAATCTCCCCTCCATTCCCCCAAGCAATTCAATTAAGTCCTGGGGGTACGGGTTCTGGCCTGTGGGCCTGCCCCTGGGTCTCCGAAGATCAATCCCTGACTGTGCCATGGAGAAGCATGTTGGTCCTGAGTTACCTATGGGGTGCTTAAGCAGGTTTGATGTCCCTCTGCTTTAGGGTATGCTCTGCCCTGATGGAGCACCCAGGTGAGCAGCACCAAGGAGGGCCAGTGAACAAGGAGCTCATAGTCCAAGCACTGCTTAGTCTTTAAGAGGAAAGGTTTGAGCCCCACTCTCCGTGGAAGCTTTGGTGTGATGGACACACCAACAGAGAGGAAGTAGCTGCCCCTGACAGCCCTGGCTCAATTGTCTCTCTTGGCAGCTGTGGGTGGGGGAGGAGAACAAGAGGAAAAGAGTCTGAATGGAGGAAAGCTAGCACTCTGGTCATTTCTGTCCCTCTTTCCAGAAGGCAGCCCACCTGGAATGTCCAGGTTCTGGGCTCGCACAGATCCCCCAGGACCCACTGGCCCCTGTGGATCCGTCAATCTGGGCCAGAGTTGGGAAACATTTGTGTGGGAATGAGCGAGACAAAAACCAAGGAGCTGAAGCACCTTGGGGAGGACAAAGCTGCACAGTCGGTGGAGAAACAATATGGCGCCTGCCATCTCGGCTCAGGTCTGAGGTGATGGGAAGCAACCTCAAGGGGTCTGGCAGCTTGGTGATTTGTCCTCAAGAAGCTCCCAGTTCACTGGCAGCAGCCACTTTTGGGTTTGTGAGGGTACAAATGCTCTCCAGTACCTTAGGATCCTGCTGACTGCCAGAGATGTGTGGGAGGGAGAAACAAATCCCTCCACCCACCCTTTTCACCAGGCTCGAAGTCTCTCATAGATTGATCTCTGCTGATACATTGCTCCTTCTTATTCTGCTCCACAAACTTCTTCCCATGGACTGTCTGATAGGTTCTGGCACTTTTCACTTGGAATTATACCTGATCTGTGGTGGAGTTTTTTGTTGTTTTGTTTTTGGTTTTGGTTTTTTCCTCTTTCACTTAAAACTGTTCCTTCTTTCTGAGATGATCTGGCCACTGATGTCTCTGGTCGGCCATCTTGTCTCTTCTCTTCCTAGTGTCAGAACTGAATTGAATCATTAAACACCCATTTGGTGTCAGAGAGTCAAAGAGCTGCTTGGTGTCAGGAAAACCCACACAACTGTCATACCTGGTATTATGCAAACCAGGACAGTGCTTGTCTAATGAATGTCCTTGGGGCCATTGGTGCCTTTTGCACCTTGACACCCATTCATACCCCACCCCAGGTGCACCCAAGGCACTACTTGATTAAAAGTGATAGAGTCGACAGTGTTACCTCCATTATGGATACATGCTCTTCATAGCGAACTATTTAAGAAAGCAATCCTTTAAGACCAAAAGAGAACCTTAAGAAAATAGTGAACGTTTAGGCCATACATACCCAGGCTTATCCTAACTGCTCAAGACTCCAAGGCCCAAAGAAAAGAGCCTTTGACATCTGACATCCTATTGTACAGAAAATACAGTTTCTCTCTTTCCCCAGGAAAGCATTTTGGACATAGAAAGAAGTAATAAAGGGTCCCAAACAGGGAAAATTCCCTTTAAAATGTCAAAAGCTCTAATTAGAACAGGAAGCATACATTATATAACCAACAACCCCACAATAAAGTGTATAGGGTGTAGAGGCTTAATGCAAGTTCAGAGCCAGTGGTTCAGGGCTTATAATCAGGGGTTGAAAGGAAAATTTAAGGGAAAATTTCCTTGGACAGAAAATTTAACAGAAATGTTTATATTCAATATGTTATAAAACTGAATGTCTATTCCTTATTCTCTGTGGAGATGTGAGAATATAAGTTCTGATGTAGTACTTATATGTGATTAATAATATCATTACTTTTATTCTCAGAGGATGGTATTAAAGCTTTGCTAAGACCTCATTTTTATACCCTGGGAAAACAGTTTCTGTGAGAAAGGAAGCCTGCATTTATTGACCTGATATATGCTAGAATCATTGTTTTACAGAGTTTTATTTCATTTGTAAATGAACTGTTATAATGGAGGTCAAAAGAAAATGTGATTGAACTATGGGTCACATTGTATAATATATTTTTAATCATGAGTGGGTGACATGTTTTTGAAGTTTTCCTCTTACTTCTACATTGCAAAATAAACTTTAAGCTAGGAAGTATGTTTCCTAGTTCCTTTACACTCTCCTAATTCCAATAAATAAAGATTAATTGAACATTCTTATGTATTAACCACTGGTCAGAGATCTTCATTTTTTCATTTTTTAAGTTATTGTTGCAGTTCAGGTTCCTGGGAAGCAGACTGTCACAAAGAACTTAGTTTTCAGGAAGTTAATTAGTATTAGGGAATACCCTTGGGACCAACATCCCTGGGGAAAGAGAAGGAAGCAGGGTTAGGAAGAGGGAGAAGTTGGGCTGCAATACAGTCACAACAAAGGGTTCGGCCAACCCCATGGGGAGCTGTGAGGCTGGAGTGGTCCTTCAGAGTTATCCTGAAATTGGGGTTGGGCTGGAGGGGTTGGGTCTTTGTGCCCCCATATCAACTGGTAATTGGATGCAGGCCTCCCCCCAGGAAGGGTACATGTCCTTTAGCCAAAAGCAATTCCCAGAGAATGCTGAGAGCTGAGGGCTGTCAGCTAGCACATTCCAGAGCTGGGAAGATGAATTTTTCAGTCCTGATGGAGAGCTGGGTAGCTCAGTTCAGGAGCCATGGCAGACATGAATATTTAATTCAGTGGTTAATTATAGTTCCATTAAATAAATGGCAATATGGCAAAATGCATAATAGTATATAACCAACGCAAGCTGAGGGAGATTTAAAGTAATAACTAAGAATTCCTATACCAAATTTCCAGAGGTTTCTTTTCTGGGTCATGGTCAAACAAGCCTAACACATTTCCAGCAACACTCCTAGTACTTGCTTGATTTGATTACCCATAGGAATATTCCCTGCTCTAAAGTGTGAGGAGAACTAGAGATTAAAGAAGAGTAGGAATTAGATTCAAAAGTAATATCTTCCTACAAAATTAAATATGAAGAAATTCAATAATTTCACCTGAATCCTAGCTTTACTTGAGAAATTCTGTATGGGAGCTCTAGCGCTTCCCATAAAATTTCCAAAAGCTGAAGGTGGAAAAGTGTGGGTGTGCAGAGAGCCGCTGAGCCCCTCGGAGGAGCAAGAGACTGAGTCGGGTGGGAGTGTGGAGGCTGCACAGAGCAGGGCATTTCAGGGAGAGCCTCTGACTTGCCAATGGTGACAGACATGGTGGGAAGGAGTTCAGAGCACAGTCGGGTGCTAGGGCAGAGGCAGTGCTTCAGTGGTTGGATATGTGTTCTGAGCAGCCAGGATGCCTGGGCATAGACCCTGGCTCTGTCACTAACCAGCTGAGGGACCTTGGGAAAGTCCCTTAAAGTCTCCAGGTCTCAATTTCTCACATGTACAAAATTATAATACGTAATATTATAACAGTATCTACCTTAACCAGAAACAGGAATCTAAAGTCACATGCTTAACTTCAGAAGGTACTTGTGTATTAGTTTCCCACTCCTGCTGTAGCAAATTTACCACACATTTAGTGGCTTACAACAACATACATTTACTCTCTTCCAGCCCTGGAGGTCAGAAATCTGAAATCGGTTTCACTGGGCTAGCATCAAGGTATCAGCATGGCTGGCTCCTTCTGGGCACTCTAAAGGGAGAATCTACTTCCTAGCCTTTTTCAACTTGTAGAGGTTGCCTGTATTTCTTGACTCGTGGCCCCTTTCGTTATCTTCAAAGCTCATCACTCCAGTCTCTGCCCCCATCATTGCATGGCCTTCTCCCCTTCTGTTGTGACATTTCCCTCTGGCTCCCTCTTGTAAGGACACTTGTGATTACATTTAGGGATCACCTGGATAATCTGGGATAATCTCCCCATCTCAATATCCTTAACTTAATCATATCTGCAAAGTCCCATTTGTCATATTAGGTAACAGGTTTCCGGGATTACGTTGTGGCGTTCTCTGGAAGACCACTGTTCAGCCTGCTACAATATGTCATGAAATGAGATGGTTTAGTCAATAAAAATATCATATTTATATTACATCTGCTCAACAGAGTTTTGATAATTGAAGTTACTGGATATTTCTATTTCAAAATTAATAGCAGTCCTACAAATGCCTATTTGTGCCAGAAGTTATCAGCTTTTACTAAACTATATACTTGCTCCTCTACAATGCTCTATATCTCATCCTTGCATGTGGGGTTGAGACCAACAGGATATAAGCAGAAATGACTATAGTAGCCACTCCAGTCTGGCTCTTAGAAATGGTCCCCCTAATCTATTGTCCAAATTACAACACTTTTCAAAGTAAAAGGAATTCATATACTTATGAACCATAACTCCAACTCAACAGGTATAAATTTTGTGACTGTGTTAGGCAAACCAGGATGTATGGTCACACTCTGAGAAAATATCCTGTGAAAACCCCTACCCCTCTCTTCTCCTGCAGTGGTTTCCTTGGAGGCCATGCAGTGCGGACAGCATAGTTACAAGCTGAAGGAGAGTTGTCCAACCCTCACTGGACTTTGCATGAGAAAGAAACAAACCTTTATTGCCACTGCCATTGGGGGCTTATTTGTTAGCATAGCATAGCCTACTCTATCTTGACTAAAACTCTCATGCCCTGGCAAACTTGTTTTTCCTTCATTGTATTTCTGAAATTCCAGTAAGGGTTTAACTGCACTTAAATTTCAGGGATTTGAATCTCAGCAGCAAAGTATAGGAAGAAAAGCTGTAACTGGGAACTCTGAAACTGGGTTCCCCCCTGAAGGTCTCTGTGGGGTCTATCTACAGGCTTTTGACCTGAAATACAGAAATGAAAACTCCAGACTTCTCACAATACTTGGCATTTCTTGATGCTTTTTATGAAGGAGCTCACTGGGCTTAACTTCTGGCCACTAGGATGAGAAGGCTCTTTTTCAGAGCAAAGGCTTTATAAAGAACATGAACTGAAGTTTACATTTTGTTCCTGAGACTTTGTTGCCTGGAATCAAAGCATGACAGGCTTTGTTAGTTAGCAGCTCCCACTGCAGTAGCAAACCGGAGGGCAGACCTTATGTGCACAGTGTGGAAAGAAATCCTGCTCACACTGACTTCTTTATTCACATCAGAATACGCCACCAGCAGCTGCAAACCGGTCTTACGAGGCTGCCAACACTGACTGGCAATTTCTTATAGTAAATCTGAAAGAGTCTGTGATTTACAAAGAAATTTCACATACATTATTTTATTTAACTCTTTTTAGTATTTGTAACTTGAACAACCAGCCTTTGTCAGTTAATATTAATAAGTGGATGTGAAAAAGAAAAGGGCAAGAAAACAGGTGTAGGGAGGAGAGAAGAGGAAGAGGAAAAGGGTGAGGGTAGGCGGTGGAGGAATACCTTCACTGAGCGCTTACTACCGACTATGTGCCAGGTATCGCACACTTTGAGTTAATGATAATTCTGTTGCCAACATAAAAAGTGCTAATATTCATAAAGATTTTCTTGTTCATCAAGAAGATGGCTTAATGGCTCTCCATGGAATCATGCTGAATGGAAAAAGGCCAATCTCAAAGGCTTACATACTGTATTGTTCCTTTCATGTAACATTCTTGAAATGACAAAACTGGAAATGGAGGACAGAGCGGTGGTTGCCAGGGGTTAAGGCGGAGGTGGGCAGGGGAAGTGGGTGCAGCTATAAAGGGGCAACAAGAGGAATCTTTGCAGTGATAGAAATCTTCTCTATCTTAACTGAATCAATGTCAATATTCTGGGTTTGATATTGTGCCATAGTTTTTCAAGATATTATCATTGAGGAAAATTGAGTAAAGGGTACACAGGATCTCTGTATTACTTCCTGTAACTGAATGTGAGTCTCTACAATTATCTCAAAATAAATAGTTTAATTTAAAACGATGGTTGAAAAAGAACATCAAGGATACACATAATATATTAAATGGTCATTTACTTTTTGAAAATTAGCCAACATTTAGATAGGCTCAGAGTCACTAATAAAGAAAGTTACTAATGGTCAGATGAACAAATGATTCATTTCAGAAAAATAAAGATGATCACAGTGTATTGAATGCTTCCCACTGACATTGTCCTGGTACTCTAGTAAATGTGTTAAATACTGCTTCCTATGTAATCCCACGTGAGGAGTAGCTTTCACCAATTTGCAGGTAAGGAAGTGAAGACTAGGAAAGTAACCAGCTCATTGTCACACAACCAATAGGTAGTGGAACCAAGAAACAAACCACGATTTTATCTGCTAAGATACATTGCTTCTGAGACTTTCAACAGAATCTAAGTGACATGAGGTCTTTCAGGATAATGACTTTGTCCACAAGGGCAAAACTGGGACTAGAACTTGAGCTGAGTGCTCTTCCCATCATACTATGCTACTGTAGGTGGCTGAGAAAAAAACATAATGGCATTGGCACCTGAGATATAGGTGGGATAAGTGCACAAATCTCAAATGGCTAATGCCCAAAGTAAACAAGGGAAATGGATAAATTTACACCTGTATCTTCTTTATTTATTTAAATGTAAAGAACATCTGTCAAGAGAATTTTCAAAGGTTTGTTAATTGATTCAGATCTATGAGGCAAAACTCAAATATCCTCCTAAAATGAAAACATAATTCCATTGTTAAGGGTCAGTTTTTTAATCAAGGCAAAACTGTTTAGTAAAATGAATGAAGGAAATGAAAGCAAACATTTAACTTTGTTTTCGGCAAAATAGAAAGGAAGGAACAAATTTGCTAATGATACCCCTGTCTCTCACCTCTTTTGAAGGCATACAAAGTGACTAAATTTCAGGAAATTGTCCCTTTGAGGCTGAAGTACAGTTGTATCCCCAGAACAAGGCCAGGCTTGGTTTATTAGGGAATGCACACACTTCTCATCACTTTTATAGTATTAATAAATGCATAATATCAGGTTCATGATAATATCTCAATTTAAATTGTATCCAAGTATTACATCCCCAAATTGCACATCTAACAAAAGCGAGACTGGTACTTTGAGTACAGATAACACAAAAGCTCTAGGTTCCTTGATGAAGGAGAGCATATTTCACCTTGACGCTATCGCTCGCAAATCTCTAAGATGAGCATTTTGGAAATGCTATAAACAGCTTAGCCTTTTCTTAGCATTTTGAAGAGCACATTAATAGCCTGGCCTTTTCTTGAGGGCTTTCTTTTTCCTTAGCCAAATTTGACAGTTAGAAGTGAATACTGAGTGGATGGAATCAAAGTCAGTGCTGTGTTTTAAAAGCAATGTGGAACTGATGTCATCTGGCATTGTCTTCAAAAGAATATGAGAATATTAAGTGGATGTCTCATGAACTTACATACAAAGGATACTCTTTACTTGAGGATAGAATGGTAATGTCTCACAAAAGAAAGATGTAATTATAGATGCCATAAAATCTATTCAGACATCTCTTGCTTGGCAGAAGGAAAAAGAGAGAGAAAGAGAAAAGAAGAAAAGAAAAACTGCAACTCTCAACTTAACCAAAAGAAGTTATATTAATATAATTAATTTTTTAATATTTACTAAATACCTACTACAGAATATGCGGAACTTTGTGTTCAATGCTGTAAATGACAGTTTAGAGAGTAATGTCATAATTACCATTTGGGAAGTTTTGTTAAAAAGAAACCAAGAGGCATATGGTAGTATAATAAAATTAGCCAATTGAAATTAAATAGCACCACTCGCTAAGATTTAATACCCTAAAAAAAGTTACGTGGAAGCTGTCCCACATAAATAGGGGCACGTGCAAACCCCATCCAATACCCAGAAAGACTGCATAGGTTATTTCAAAGGGTGCTTTGAGAATCCACCTAGTTTATCCTCTACCCTATGGGTATAAACACACTCAGCAACTCCATTACAGTTACCTAGCATATTTGGGGATGGTTACTAATTTTAAAAATTACCTAAGCAGGTTGCTAGCAAGAGCCTCTGCTCAGAGGAGGAATAGGCCTAGAAACTGGAAGTCTTTTTGGATCTTGTGGCAGATTGTATTTTCCCACAATGACTGCAAAAATAGCTCCCAATCCACATGCCCTTCTTAAAATTTGACTTTGACTCCTCCGATGAAGGGGTGGAGTCTATGTCCAATCTTGAATCTGGGTGGATTTTGGACTAGTGGGAAGAGTCATTATGTAATTTCAAGGCTAGGGCATAGACAGTGATAGAGCTTCTGCCTGGTTTTCTTGGGAGGCTCACTTTTGAAATCTAGCCACCATGCTGAACCAGCCACAGAGAGAGGTCATGTGTCATGTTCCAGACCATAGCCCAAGCCGTGTTCCCAGCCCACAGCTGACAAGCCAACACGAGACCAAAATGAGCCTTTGGTGATTCCAACCCCCAGCAGTTGAGTCATCCTCAATCTTCTAGTCTTCCCAGCCAATGCCACAGATACCGTGGAGCAGAGAGAACTTGCCCCACTATGCCCTTCCCAATATGTGACTCACAGAATCCTTGAGCCTAATAAAATGGTAGTCGTTTTATGCACTAAGTTGAGCTTTGTTACATAATGAAAGCAACAAGAACAGATGAGAATGGGAATGTATGTGGTTCAAAGTGATGCATGCAGCCATTCCTAGCACCTGCATTATTCCAGCCTCTCTTTTGTGAGTGTACTCAGAGGGTTCATCCTAAGCATTATGTTGTTCTTCTGCTACAGCCACTCCTCAGGGAAACAAATCTACTTGCAAGGGTCTTATTCCAAGTGAACTCAGGTAGGTCTTCATCTCTCTTAGAAGATCATCCCTCAACCCTCTGCCCTACTCCAATAGTAGATAAACTTGTCACTACTTAATTGGGAAAATTAAAACCATTTGGTGAACTGCCCAGCTTCTCTTGCCCTTTTCTTACAAACTTATTCACATCCTTCCCTACCTTGATCTGCTACCCAGAGGCCTAGAGAGAGGTGTTTTTCCTCTCCTTCTGGTCAACTATCTTGCATTCCCTACCATCTCCTATAGGGCCTTGCTCAATCATTTGTCCTTCTCTCTCCCAGATAGGCAACCTCTACCTCTCCTAATTCTTTTCCCTTATGACCACTCATATTCTAACACCCTCTCTTGACTCTGTCTCCCTCTAGCTGTTTTTCTACCCTTTCAAACCTTCTTAAAGGTTAATCTACATTTGCAGCCTTCACATTCTCACTGTCACTCCTCAACTCCCTGCAGCATCTGCTCCCACTATTCTAGTAAAACATTCACTGGGTGTAGGTTAGTTAAAAATGCAGATCCTGGATTTGAGCAGACCTATATTTGACTCCTGCCTCCTCCTCTTATCGAGCTGTGAGACCCTGAGCATTCTGCTTCATTTTCCTGTGCATCAGTTTCCCCATCTCTAAAACAGGTTAGGGTTCTTGTAATGCTAAATATTTAAAACATTTAACAATGTCTGCACATGCCATCTGCTCAATAAATATTAACTATTATTATCACTAGCAGTAGTAGTATTTGCATTTCTTGACTATTATCATTATTATTTGTCAAGTACTATGCTTGGTTTGGTTTAAACTCTTGAATTAAAAAACAAATTCTGCTAATTTCATGCAACCAAGAAAAACTACTTTGCAATGTCCTCGTATAATGCCTCTGATATCGTGGCCGAGGTTAACCTTTTCCACCTTTAACCAGGATCTGCTCTTAGAAACCTCCTCTCCATAGTGATTCTGTACGATTCTAGTTATTTCAATTCATACACACAGATACATGTGCATGCAAATTTATTTGTATCATGTGGACGATAAGAAAATATTTAATTTAGCTGTCTGCAGGAACTTTAATCTATGCTGCCTTTACTGCAACAAAAGTGTTTTACACTGGTGTTCTCTATGCAGCTGGTAGTCAATAATTGCTGATGAACAGAGTTTGTATAAAAGGACTCAGTCCATTCCATGGTCAGTCACAGCAAGAACAGAAGGAATATTTTTAGCATCATGTTTGAATCCTACCTGACAACTTGTGAACTGCAATACTTCGAACCTCCACAGGCAATTAAAAATGCTTTTTATTGCTGCCTCACCAGAAATCATACCTAATGGCTATTGATATTCTGTGATTAATCACTAAGAAGGTTAGCATGGGGCACTCATTCTCCTCCTTCATCTTCTTGCTATTCTCGGTTTCTTTGTGTCACAAGCTGTGTGTGTCAATATTTACTTTAATTAGGAAGAGGTAATATAGGAAAGGATAATTTGTAATAGGTATGTTCAGTAAGAAACCAAATTGCACATCAAGATCTCATGCCATGATAAAAATAGCTTCACTAAGGCATGCAATTTTGTTTATCCAACAATTTACTTCTTGGGCCAGCTCATAAATGTCCACATCCCATCTCAGCACTGTTAGTTAGTCTTGCTTTCAGTGGAAGCACAGCATGGGATTCGACTGGGAGCCACCTTCTTTTGGATGGGTGACTCTTTTGCCACCAGGATCTCGTGTTGGGATCCTGCACACTGACCTAATTCCTGTAGGATTCAACAGTAATCTACATTACAGGCAAAGAAAATAGTTCCTATTTTTTCTCTACCTTTAATACTTTTCCTCTCTTTTCTTTCTTTCCTTTCCTTTTTTTTTTTTTCCTGAGACAGGGCTTTACCTGTCACCCAGGCTAGAGTGCAGTGGCATGATCACAGCTCACTGCAGTCTCAAACTCCTGGACTCATGTGATCCTCCCACCTCAGCCTCCTGAGTAGTTGGGACTACAGGCACGGGCCACTATGCCCAGCTAATTTTTAAATTTTGTTTGTAGAGATGAGGATCTTGCTATGTTGCCCAGGCTGGTCTTGAACTTGTGGCCTCACACGATCCTCCTGCTTCAACCTCCCAAAGTGCTATGATTACAGGCAGGAGCCACCACACCCATCCCTTTCTCTCCTTTTCTATAAATATTTCAAAACAAATTTGTATCCTAAAAATCTGATTGAAATTAGTTTAGTAAGGGATAAAGAATTTATGCAGGGGGGCTAAAACCATGGTGAGGATGATAATGATGATGATGAGGATTACACAGCTAATATTTACTGAACAATTATTTATACTAGGCCTGTGACAAATACTTAAAGGACATTATTTGCTTTAATCCTCACAACAACTGTGAGAGGCTGGAGTTATTACTCCATCTTACATATGAGAAAACTGAGGCTTAGGGAAGTTAAATAACTTGCCTAAGTTCACACAACTAAGAAGACTCAAGGCTGGGATTCCAATCTAGATCTATCAGAAGCCAAAGCCCACTGACATTATAAATCATGTGTCTTACGATAACAAATTTTTTGTAAACTATTTTTAACTACAGTTTGCCCAAAATCATATTTAAGCTTGATTTTATTATCAATGGTCTATCACAGTAAATCTATACATTTCCATAAGAAAAAATTAAGTTCCCCATTTAAAAAGTAGAAAAAAGACATAAATAGCCAAATGCATAAATAAAGCAAAGATTAAATTTCAGGTGTTCAAAACTAAAGGAAATTCAATTCGATTCAAGAGAAGGGACCAAGTGATGTGGTGCACAAGACACTGTAAGAACTCAAAGATGAATAGAGCAGCGCCCCTGCCCAAGAAGCTAATGACCTAATGGGAAGCACACAGTATAATATTTCAGGTCTTCCTTCACGTGTCACCTCCTCAGAGAAGTCTTTCCTGACAACTGTATCTAAACTGTGACCCCATTCCCTGTCACTGTCTGTCACAGGGTCCAGCAAACATTTTCTGTGAAGGACAAGACAATAAATAATTTAGACTTTGTGGATTCTCTGCCAAAACTACCAACTCTGCTATTGTACTGTGAAAGCTGCCTTAGACCATAACATAAGGAAATGAATGAACAAGGAAGGCTGTGTTCCAATAAAACTTTATTTACAAAACAGGCAGTGGCCAGATATAGTTCACAGGCTGTAGTTTGCTGACCACTACTCTACACATATCTCTCTGATTTTTACCTTCATAGCACTTAAGAAAATCTGAAATTGCCTTGCTTATTAATTTGTTTACTGTTTATTTCCTGCTGCTAAAATGGCAGCTCCAGAAGAGCGGGATCCTTGCTGCTTGTTCACAGCTAGCTCTCCAGTGCCTAGAAAGGAGTTCCTGACGCAGAGACAGTGTCAGGAATGCTTACTCTAAACACTCTAAACATTCATTGACTGGCTAAATGAATGTATACCATTTTGCAAAAAGAGAAACACAAATTGTAGATAAACATGTGAACTCTATTTGGCCTTAATAATAATAAGTTAATGACATAGTATTTTTCATTTGTCAGATTCATAATCATTAGAAGAGAAAGAGCAGGAGGAGGAAGAAAATTAGTACAGATGCGTAGGAGGGTAAAGTGGTCCTCTCATCTACTATTGATAACAGAGAAAATTGCTGTAACATTTCTGGAGGGTCATTTGCTATTATATAATAAAAGGTACATACCAATTCAAAAATGGACAAAGGATTGAATAGACATTTCTCTAAAGATTTACAAATAGCCAATAAGCCCATGAAAAGATTCTCAACATCAAAAGTCATTAAGGAAATGCAAATCAAAATCACGAGCTACCACTTCACACCCATTCGGATGGCTATTATAAAAAATAAAAAATGGAAAATAATAAATGTCGGAGAGAATGTGCAAAAATTGGAATCCCTGTGGAGTGTTGGTGAGAGTATAACTTGTTCAGCTGCTGAGGAAAACAGTTTGGGAGTTCCTCAAAACATTAAACAGAATTATATGATCCAGCAATTCCACTCCTAGGCAAACACCCCAAAGAACAGAAAGCAAATACTTGTACACCTATGTTCATAACAATATTATTTACAATAGCCAAAAGGCAGAAACAAACCCAATGTCCATTAATAGATAAGTTGATAAACAAATGTGGTATATATATATATATATATACACAATGGAATATTGTTCTATCTTTAAAAAGAATAAAATACAATACAACGTGGACAACTCTGAAAACATTATGCTAAATGAAATAAGCCAGACACAAAAGGACAAATAGTGTATGATTCCATTAACATGAGGTATCTAGACTAGGCAAATTCATAAAGATAGGAAGTAGAATGGAGGTTACCAAGAGTTGGGGGGAGGAGGGAGTGGAGAGTTATTGTTTAATTGGGATGAAGTGTCTATTTGGGATAGTGAAAAAATTCTGGAGATAGATGGTAGTAATGGTTACACAACATTGTGAATATACTTAATGCCACTGAACTGTATACTTAAAAATGGTTAAAATTGTAAAATTTATATTATGTGTGTCTTATAATGAAAAATGTATGTATGCTTTTTTTAACTCCAAAATCAAATTCCTAAGAATTAACTCTGAGGAGATAATGCAGAAGGGTAAAATATGTAAGTACCAGAATCCATTAACTTCAACAGCCATCAATAAAGATTTAGTTATGTAAATCTTTTTTACGTAGCTATGTAAATTTGTTGCACCTGGCACAACAAATACATAAAAAAGACAATTATGCAGGCATTAAATATGACAAGGTAGACTTTTCATACAAAAACACCTCCATGAAATTATTGTTCAATGAAAAAAACAAGTTATAGAATGCATGTAAAATATGATCCCGTTGATGTAAAAATTCTAAAGTTTATTTATACATGGAGAAAATTCTAGATATTCTCCAAAGGTTAATAGAGGTTATTCTCTGAATGGTAGATTCGAGATGATTTTTAAATTACAAAGAATGTTGTAACCAAAATAACATGCTATTGTAAACTCATATTTATCACTTTTTCACATTAATTAAGGTGGGTTAGGCCCTTGATACTTACAATCAGATGATTTCTGTATTTCCATTTCCACAGCAATAATAATACTTTTAAGTCAATCATACAGTTTTAAAGAAGAAGTACGTACCTCAGATAGTGGTGTTAAATCTTTATCATTCAAAAACAGAGATACTATTTCAGAGCAACACTGAATAATCATGTGCTGGAAATAAGAAGAGGATAATATAGTAAGGTTGATAAATATTGGTAAAATATTGCATATTTAATTTTAAACTATTTTATTTCATTTGTCTATTCTTGATCATCACCTAACCCTGTTCCCAGGAAAAGGCAGAGGGACTCAGAAGTCACAATCCCTTAAATAATTAGGATTATTTGAATTGTTCTTAATTGTAATTACAGATGGCCACAAAATATAAGATCTGCAATTAATCATGAATAATATATTATTTTAGGATTCTTTCCCTGCACATTCTCTGTTGACATGTTACAGAGGAGTAACAAGTAAAGTAATTCACACCAAAATAATATTTTGAAAAATCACTTTTCTTCTGAGATGAGAGCCCTGGAATAAAGAGTTTCAGATTCCTGAAAGGGGCTTGAGCAGGGAAGAATGACTGGGGATTGGGCAAGAAATGGGAAGAGCGAATGGCAAGGAAGAGAGCGGGTCGACAGCATGCATGCACCGTCTATTGTGTGGACACAGTCGTGCTCATGCGCGGACCTCGGACCCACGACGGACTTGCCCATAGTCAGGGTTGACTCCCCAGATTCCCTGTCATTATGATTTCATGTCAGGAAGGACAACAGAGGAGAACCACAGGCAGTTCTGGCTGTATGAGTTGAGGTCCGGGTGCCGAGTTGGAGAGGGCAGCTATTGGGCCGGATGTGAGGAGGGGCGGAGCAGCGGAACTCACTGCCCCTGGGGGACCAAGTGCAGCCGTGCCTTCCACCCGCAGGTTCCGTTTCCTGTGAGGCCCATTGTGTTTCCTTTCCAGGCCTCGTCTATGCCAGAGCATACCTACCGCACCCTGACGAGTACTGCCTTCCCACCAAGCCTGATTGACTGGAGCCAGGGTAAGTAGTTTTTCCTTCACTTACAACTAAAGGAGTTGTGACTACAGAACCGTCAGAGATAAACTGTGCCTACTGCACAATGTTGCCAGTGTCCAGCCTCATAAAGTAGCAACTCATTTTTATGATAGTATTAATATATGATGTACTAGCCTTCAGAATAGAGTGATAAAAGCACCGTAATTTTAAAATTATAACTGAGTAATGCTAGTTAAAACTTTACAATAAAGGAGAAACAACAATTGAACTCACGGCCCAAAACCTTGTTCTGAGTTTTAATAGCTGCTTAAACATGAAAAAGATCAAATTTTAGAATTCCAAACCTATAGATAATTCAATTTGATTTAAAGAATATATTTAAGATAGTATATTAGGTGCCATGGGACACAAAGATGAAGAAACAGACCCTCTCCTTACTAAATCTACTATTACTGAGAAAAATAGATTCGTACACAACTAAATGAAGTACCAAGTAGAATATGGTCAGAACACAGGTACTTATGACGTGTCATAGGATCCTAGAGATAGGAGAGAGTAATTCCTCATACTATGGACAGAGAAGACCTCCTGGAAGAAGAGTTATATGAACTGAGCCTTGAAAGAATAGTAGAATTTCAACTGGCAGAGAACAGGGACCAGGGCATTTGAGGTGGAGAGAGCTCTACATAAGCAATGGGCAGTGACATCCGAGGGACATATGGAATCTTATATGGCCTTTACTGCATGTGTGTATAGGAAGCATAGCAGTGAGAGTGGTGAGAAATAAGACTGAAGACGTAAATTTTGAACAGGTCACGTAAAAGTAAGGAATTTGGATTTTATTGTATAGAAAACTGAGCAGGACTGCTGTAAGGGAATGATGTAGAGATTGCTTTAAAAAGATGATTCTGACCACAATTTAAAGGTGAACTGGACAGGAAAGAGACAAGAGAAAGAGAAATCAGCTAGGAGGCTACTCAAACAGTTTGGGCAGGAAACGATCGTGGCTAGAAGTCGTCCAGCTTCAGCGGGCTCAGAGAGGACCAAGGGCGGGCAGCACACCCAGGACTGATCAGGGTGTACCTGTGCCCCATGCTGAGCTTTCCAGAACCCTGGTCCACTTTACTAGACAGAGGGGGACACATGTCCACTCCTGTACTACCTTTATTTGTCTATATTTCTGGTTCAGTTCTTAGGACTGATTAAATTGTGTTTTCTCTATATATTAAAGGTTTCAATAACAGCCATAATGGGTTACCGTCATGATTTCATCTACAGCTATCAAGCAAAATGACACTGTCTATATCATTAATCATTTCACATAACAGATGAAGGGAGCAATGTTACCTGATAAATGCCTTCCACTGCCTTGTCTCAACATCTATCAAACAGAAATTTCGCCTCGACAATATTCTATTACTCTGGCATTACTTGAGGTAAACCACATATACACGTTCTGAAACGGGCTGAGAGTACCTCACGTGACCTTGCTACTGCAGAAATGCAGGGAGGAAAGGCTTGGAGTTCATCCGTCTCGTTAGAAAGTGGTTGGATGCGTGCTGTGACTGGGGAGGGGCTAGGGAGGGCGCAGAATGACCCTTGCTCAGCTTTTGCACCTTCTCCCTGCCTGTGTTGGTTCTGTGAGGGATGGCCCTTCAAGATATTGAAGCCAATTCCTGAGTGGAGTCGAAATCCTCATCATCTTTTACCTACAATGTGTAAAGAACATCCTAAACTGTTTTCTAGCCTCCAGACTCTCCCTTTCCTCATCTCTCCTTCACATGCCACTTGGTTATCTTAGCAAATCGTAGGGTGGATCATGAGACACCCTCCCAGGTGAGGTGCTACCTACCCCCTCCTACCCCCAAAACCCAGCCCCACTTTCCCACAGCCCTTGCCTACAGAACTAAGTTCATTTGCCATTTATTCAACATCTACCAAATGCCTCCTGGGTGCCATGCGGTGGGAATAGGAGATGAACAAGACACAGAGAGCCCTTAAGCAGCTCTTGGTCCAGTGAGAGCAGTAGGAGAGACAGACACTTACAGCTCCCTGTGGGGAGATCAGAGAGGAGGAAGCACTTAATTCCACCCATCTCCTTAGTGCCACCTCCTGCTACATTCACCCTGTGCTTCTGCTACAACAGATGCCTGATTGTTCTCTGAATAGGAGAGTCAGTTCCATGACTTCTTATCTCATCTCTTGCTATATCCTCAGTCTGGAATAAGTTTTCTCCGTAGGTCTCCAACTAGAAGTTTCCCAAACAGCTATTATAGAGGCAATATGTTTCAGTTATGGGGCTAGATATTGGAGATATAAAGATAAATAAGACCCCCAAGCAAAGGAATTCACAATCAAGAGAAAGGAAGAGACATATAAACAGCTAATTACCAAAACAATACAGTAAGGCCAGGGATATTTGGGGGTACAAAGAAAAATAGCCTATGTTTCAGTCTACAGGGGCTATAAAATGCTCTCTGAGCTATTTAGGCAATTACAAAGTCTAGCTCAACTTTCTCTCTCAAGACACACACACACACAAACGTGCAATCCGTGTAAATGAGATTTTAAAAATAGTAAATTGGAATAGATTACATCAACAGCCCCACTGTTGAGAGGGAAGGATTCCAGCAACTTTACTTTTCTGTGCAGTACAGAATCCAGGCAATGGGAAATAGGAAAACTGGGAGAAGTCAGAGACACTTTAAGTGGAACTGCATAATAAAGAGCTGAGGCAGAGTGGGAAGGAGAGAAGAAACAAAACAGTCTGTGCAGACTGAGCTGGAGGGATCGTTGTAGGAGTCTGAGCCAAATGAGACAGATGTTGGAGAGCTGTCGTGGATGCCAGGGAGATACCAGAGTAGAATAGCTGGGGAAGAGAGAATTTTAAAAAAATTTCTCTGTGTATTATGAAAGGATTCCCCCTGGGATGTTCCTATGAGAGACACTATAAAGATTTGGATTATTTTCAACGGTTTTGACCATCAGATTGATGTTTCTTTGACTGCCACACTTCACTAACACCAAGCTATGGAGTGATTTGGCTCATTATGGATGACACCTGGTACCTATGGCCACACGCATACAATGACTAACTTCCTCCAGGACAGGGACCTGGTTGTATTGGTTATGTCCTCACCTCCCAAGCCTGAAAAACGTTTGCACATAATAGTTTCTCAAAGTAATTTGATGCTAATTTCTAATTGCATGTTACTCAATATTTTCATAGTACTTTGATATTTGGCATATGCTGCCTATATACTAATTTTAACTGCCTTGTACAATCCAGGCGTTCCATAAATGTTTGCTGAACTAATCTTAGGCGATTTGGCAAACATATTTTAAGCTTTCCGTGTCGGTAAACTTTCATTCCCAACAAGGTGTTTGCATCTTAAAATCAGGATAGTTTGCATCTATCATATGCTTTAAAGCACCTGATAGGCTCTGAACATTCCCCTTAACTGTGAATGACAGAATAAAATAACTCAGTCATTCTGAGCCAGTGTTGTTCATTGTAGAAGAAGGACATAGAAGGTTTTCAAGCCAAAAGTGATTGGAACACCTGTTCTATAACCCTTCCAGTACATCTTAAATTAATATCTGAAGTTCTTGGCTTATTCTGGACCCTAGGGATTTTGAGGGGGAAAAAAAGGAAGGGAATGAGAAAGAGAACAAGATTCACTACCTCCCATATCAACCAAAGGCACAGTTTTTAGACCATTACATTTAATAACCCACAAACAATGTATGCTGTTACAGAAATAAATACATTATATTATAGAAGTTGTGAAATCCTGCCCAGTTCCAGACCAGAATTGATCTCGTCAAGTGTCCCAGTTAACTTCTAATTAGCTCCAAGTGAAGGTTGTCATGACAACAAACTAGCGGATTTAGTCAATGGGATTTATTTGATATAACCTGGAATTCAGCTTTTTTTTTAAAAAAAGTGCTGGTTATTATTGTGGAAAAAAAGAAAAATTTATATTGTACTTCATTTCTCAACTTGCAAATGCTTAGAGCTAATTTTCTTGCCAATTCATCTAAATAAATATTAGTGTTCCTTCTGCCTGGGGCCTCTCCTATTGCTCTCCTATATGTTCGTTCACATATAGAACCAACAGAGCTGGAACATATCTAAAATGCTCCACTTTGAAGCTGAAGAAACACTTTTTAAGTTGAAGAATAAAACAAATTCAAAAACACAAGGGAAAACCATCAAAATTGAAAGGTGTTTGTTCTACCCGAGGGTTGACCCTCCCACACATAACATTCTAGGACATGAAAACAAGCCACAAACCTTCCTTAAGGCAAAGGGGATCCTCCAGAGTCCCTCCTCTGCTTACCTTCAAACACCACCATTTATTCCACCCTCATCCTCATTTATTTCTGATTTGTTTATATTCACAGTCAACCTCTTGGCTCAGATGCTAGGCTCATTGTGATGAATTCGATACCCCACTAGGAAGTTCTGGTGACTCTCTTCCACCCAAAGAGCCCATCTCTACATCTCAGAGTAGTATTTGAGTGAACGGTTCATTTATTTTAAAGACGAGAGGAAAACCAGCCCCAGGAAAGGGAAGGAGACTGACCCTTGGTAGTAGAGCTGAGTGGCAGAGCGTAATCTAGAATCCCTATTCTGATGGACCCTCACTCTCTTGCCTCAGACAATCTAAGCTGAAAAGACAGATGGGTTCAGGAGAAAATAATCGTTTTCCATATATGAACTATACAATAGTGGATTTAGGGACAATTTCTGCAAAGAATATTCTAGACCATGGCTCAAAGGCAGCAATCTGGTAAGTCTGGTCTGTGCTTAAAAAACTGATCGTAAGCGTTCCACAAAAGAAGTATAAAAATGAAAAGTGAGCTGAATTCTTCTTGAAAATAGACAAGAAAGAACAACCATGCACTTTATGAAAGAAATATCTATCTACAGTTATAGCTATAAAATCTACTGGGTTTGAGATAGTTTGAGCAATCTGATCTATTGGAGGATTTATTATAAGCACACTCAGCACGTCATTAAGCATCATAATTCATGTTGTGACATCTGAGGCTACTGAAAAAGATGTGCAACCAAAATTTGAAGACATCTGTTCTATGATAAATCCAGGCACAGGGCACAGAAGACATAAATGCTGGAAAGTGGCATTTTGCAAAGGCTAACTATACTTGCCTGATAGATTCTCTTACAATGGGGCTTGCTGCTTTTATAACAATGAGAAGTGCGTTCACTCACTCTACTGGTCAACTCAGACTAAAAATGCCAACAAGTATACTCTGAAAACCAGGAGAGTTGCCAACTTTTACCTGTTCACATAATAAAAGTACATAGATGAGGTAAACAAGAAAACATAAGAGCCATACCAACAATATTCTTTAAGAATTAAAGATAGTTTGTTATTGATAAAAAATTAAATATTAACCTAGCAGAAAATGATTTAAGAAAAAAAGATACACTAGACCAAAAATAAAAAGAAGATCTTAAAAGCTTTCAGAGAAGAAAAGCAGGCATGGGACTCCAGTAGCTGGGAATTCAACCAGAAAAGCAGTGTAGGAAGGGTCCAGAGCAGAGCTATCCAGCAGTGATCAAGAACAACCAACCTTCAACCGGAGCAGGAGGGTGGGAGGTTTCAGGAGCAAAATGAGATTGAGACGTTACTTGATAAGTACAAATACTTGGGTAAAAGTCTATGGATGAACATACCAAAGATCTGCTATAATGACTGAGAAAAAGTTAAAAATAAAAAACAAGTCAAGGAAAACATACAAGAAAGGAACATAAGCATAGTACACTACTCGACTTGGCTGTGAACATCGTTTACAGGGTCATAAGAAGGTAAACACTGAATATTGGTTTAACTAAATTTTGTGATATAACAATATCTAGAAGGGAAGGGAAAAGGAGAAGTCAGAGAGAAGTATAAGTGAGCTAAATCCTTATATACTATAACCAAAAATCCATAGATATTATCTAAAATTGATACCTCAAGAAAAAACAATGATTTGTGGCTGTCATTGGCACAATTTATCAACATGTCTGACTTTCCTTCTTTCAAGCTGGTAGCAGAATTGTTGGTACAGCGGACAGCTTATTTGGCCAATAAAAAATTAGTGGAAGGGATATGATGGAAATTTTATGTGCCAGTGTGTGATGTCCCCCCTCTATCCCCTCCTGACACAGCTACTGCCACTGTTGCATATGATGGGTGAGCCCCTAGCTTGGATGCTGGCTCCAGGAGCAGGCGACATGGAGTAGGCCCCCCGCTGACCCTCTCAGATTTGGAGGTTAGTTGTTACCCCACCTTTCATGACTGATACTGCATATTATTTCTAGATGTGGAAGCAAATAACAAAAGAAAAGAGTTGAAAGTGGTTTCCCCTGCAGAGCAGTAATGTGGAGTAAGGAGAGATTGGGTAGGAGGTTGCCCCTTTTTACTTAGCCTTTTGGATCTATTTTTTAATGGCCACAATAAATGCAGAATATATATCTCTAGAAATTGGATTAATGTATAAATAAAAATTTAAAGCACAGGTGATTAGGAGAGAGCACGTATTCCCTGCCCTTCTTGCGTCCAGAGAGGGTAAAGAATTTCTACTCCTTACCCTCTAGAAGGAGGAGACACTTCTAGCTTCTTTTGGACCCATCACTAATTTATCCCCATGAGAATCAAGCCACTTATGTGATTGGTGAGTTTAGGGAAAGCAATAGAGTGTGCTAGGCTCAGCCCCTTATCGGCAATCTTTGTTAACATTTTTTGTAGGCACCCTACCTGCAGGACTATTATTCTCTGCTCCCCTATGCAGTAAGTTTGGCGAGGTGCAGGGGGAGAATGGGGGAACCCTGTGGTTACATGGGTATGCCAGACGACTGCAGATGACTGTGTGGCTAGGTGGGCAAGTCTGGCTGATTCAGGGGTAAAAGATTAATGAGCTCATTTGGCCACAGATTAAAAGCCACGTTCTCTAATCAGCTTTATCAGTAATGATGCTGACAATTTGATCTCCACATATTTGTCTACTCTGCCCCATTTCTCAATGGGTTAAGAACTCAGGAAGGGAAGGAAAACCACCCTCTTCCCCAAAATACACATATCAGTCATCATAAAACACTCAGCTGTGTGATCAGATTAACAGCATACTATACAGATAATAGCCCTTTCTTTGGTTAGAAAAATACATATGCATAGAAAAAGTCTGCAAGAATATATGCCTATCTCTATTTTCTAGTTTTTCTTCACATATCACTTAGGTAATAAAAATGTTTAAATAATAGAGTTTGAGTGAAAAAATGAAAGTAATATTAATATGTCACAAAGAATTGTCTTGGGATTCACAGTTATATCTGAACGATTTCTCTGGATTGGCTTTGTTTTCATTCACTGTCAGATTCTTGTAATCGGTATTCTGAGAAGAGCTTTGGAGGGAACACTATGTACGTGCCAAAAATTTGGGTCATATCTGATACTCTGAGTAGAGAAAATAGAGGGCAGAAGAACCACAAAGTTCAAGTTTAGTTATATAGTTCTGCTTTGATGAAATAAAAAACAATTTAAACAATTGTGTGTGATGACATCCATCCTCCAATAGCAATGCCATTTTCCATATTTAATAACTTACTTCCACTTCTTTGTCTACTGATTTCTCTTCTGTTTCTTCTATTTCAGATACATCTTCATTCGAAGCAATTTCAGGAGCTGCTGGCAATGATATTTCAGCTATTTGCACAAGATTAGATAGCTTCTCGTGAATTGCAATAACTCTAAAAAATAACAAATATACATGTATTTTATTGAAAAAGTTAAGAAAGGCATTTGTTTATTTGCAGAATCTATAGGATGTGTAAAGTAAGCCCTCAGTTATTTAACCATTAGATTTCTGACACTGCCAAACATCATTCAGTCAATCATTCCTTCAATAAACAAACATGAGCAAAGAGATACAATCTTAACTTTCTTTTTTTTTTTCTCTTTTTCTTTTATTTCAGCATATTATGGGGGTACAGATGTTTAGGTTACGTATGTTGCCCTTGGTCCGCCCCCCCCAAGTCCATGTTTCAAATATGTCCATCCTTCGGGTGGTGCACATTGCACTCCTTGTGTATACAAATACCCGTCCCCTCCTCCCTCCTGCCCCCTCCCCCCGCCCCCTCCCCCCTGCCCATATAAGAATAAGATGTTGTTCTGATATGTGCATTTATGTGTTGATTAGTTAATACCAATTTGATGGTGAGTACAAATGGATCCCGTTCTTCTGCTCTTGTGGTGCCCCACTTTGGATAATGGGCTTAAGGTTAATCCAGGAAAGTGTAAGAGGTGCTAGATCACTGTCGTTTCTTATGATTGAGTAATATTCCATTGTATACATATACCAAATTTTGATAATCCACTCATGGATTGACGGGCACTTGGGTTGTTTCCACATTCTTGCAATAGTGAATTGTGCTGCCATAAACATTCG
>CAUYRB010072868.1:0-96264 GCA_963574695.1 Propithecus perrieri | reverse complement strand
TAAAATGTAATAAAATATGACCCAATGCTCACTTACAAGTAACAAACGTTTTTAAGTGTTTTATGTTTTTTAAAGTGTCCATCAATACATGAGTGGATTAATAAACTGTGGTATATGTATACTATGGAGTACTATTCAGCTTTAAGAAACAATGGTGATATAGCACCTCTTATATACTCCTGGAAAGCACTGGAACACATTCTACTAAGTGAGGTATCCCAAGAATGGAAAAACAATCACCACATGTACTCACCATCAAATTGGTATTAGCTGATCAACATTTAAGTGCACATATAGGAATAACATTTATTGGATGTTGGGCACGGGGAGGGGGAAGGGGGGAGAAGGGGACGGGCATATGCACAAACAATGAGTGTGATGCGCACCTCCAGGGGAATGGACACACTTGAAGCTCGGACTTGTGGGGGAGGGAGGGCAAGGGCATCATACATAACCTAATCATCTTTACCCCCATAATATGCTGAAATAAAAAAAAAAGATTCAGTAACGTCTTTTTTGTTTTTTATTATTTTTAATTGATACATAATAATTGTTCATCTTTATGGGGTACAGTGTGATATTTTGATACATGTATATGATGTGTAATGATAAAATAAAAGTAATTGGGATATCCATCACCTGAAACATTTATCATTTCTTTGAGTTGGGAACACGCAAAATCCACTCTTTTAGCTATTGAAAATATATGATAAATTGTTATAATCACCCTACAATGCTGTAGAACACTGGAATATTTTCCTCCTGTTTAGTAATTTTGTATCTGTTAAGCAACTTCTCACTATTCCTCCTGCCTCCTACCTTTCCCAGCCTCTGATAACCACCATTCTATTCTCCACTTGTGTGAGAGCCTTTTTTTTTCAGTTTCTGCATGCGAATGATAACATGAGATATTTATCTTTCCATGCCTCTCTTATTTCACTTAAAATAATGTCCTCAAAGCTCATCCATGTTGCCACAAATTTTATTCTTTGTTATGGCTGAATAGTATTCCATTGTGTATTTATACCACTCTTTCTTTATCCATTCATCTACTCATGAATACTTAGATTAATTCCATGTCTTGGCTATTGTTAATAGTGCCACAATAATCATGAGAGTACTGATACCCTCATCGTACTGATTTCCTTTTATTTTATTTTATTTTTACTTTTTTTGGATATCTGCCCAGTAGTGGGATTGCTGGATCACATGGTTGTTCTATTTTTTGTTTTTTGAGAAATCTCCACACTGTTTCCCATAGTAGCTGTACTAATTTACATTCTCACCAATAGTGTATAAGAGCTCTCCTTTCTCTGTACCCTTGTCAACATTTGTTAGTGTTTTGTCTTTTTGGTAATAGCCATTTTAACTGCAGTAACATAATATCTCATTCTGATTTTGATTTGCATTTTCTTTTTTGATTTATTTATTTATTTTATTTTTTTAAATTTCAGAATATTAAAGGAGTACAAACATGTTGGTTACATATAATGCCCTTGCATCACCCAAGCCAGAGCTACAAGTGTGTCCATCCCTCATACAGTGTGTTCCACACCCATTAGTTGTGAGTTTACTCATCCCCTCCAGCCCACTCCCACCTGCCTGGCACCTGATGAATATTACTTCCATGTGAGCACCTAAGTGTTGATCAGTTAGTATCAATTTGATGGCGAGTACATGTGGTGCTCGTTTTTCCATTCTTGTGATGTTTCACTTTGAAGGATGGGCTGTAGCTCCACCCAGGGTAATATAAGAGGTGCTGCATTTTCTTGATCATTAGTGATATTGAGGATTTTTTCACATACTTGTTTGCCACTTGTATGTCTTCTTTTGAGAGATGTATATTCAGGTCTTCTGCCCACGTTTTAATAGCATTATTTGTATTTTTGCTGTTGAGTTGTTTGAGGTCCTTATGTATTCTGGATATTAACATCTTCTTGGATGAATAGTCTGCAAATATTTTCTCCCATTCTGCAGGTTTTCTCTTCTTTCTGGTGATTTTTGTTATCATTTACTTTCTATTTAGATAAGTCTGCTAGTTACATAGTCTTTTAATATTCCTTCATCTGAGGATATTTTATTTCCCTTTTATTTCTGAAAGATATTTTTATCACATATAGAATTCACAATTGATAGTTCTTTTCTTTTAGCACTTGAAAATGTGCCACTTCTTCTGGCCTCCATGTTTTCAGATAAGAAATCCACTGTAATTTAAATTAATGTTCCTTTATAGGTTTCCCTCTGACTATTTTAGAGATTTTGTCTTTGTCTTTAGATTTTGGAATTTGACTATGATGTATCTTGACATGGATTGATTTGGTTTTATACTATTTTGCATTACAGCTTCTTAAATCTTTAGGTTTATATCTTTTTCCAAATATGGGAAGTTTGCAGCCATTATTCTTAGAATACTTTTTCAGTCCTATTCTATCTCTCCTTTCCTTCCGACACTCAGATGGTATGAATGTTAGTCTCACAAGTTGTGGGTCTCTGTTTATTTCTTTTCAGTCGATTTTCTCTCTGTTGATCAGATTGGGTAAATTCAATTGATATGTTCTTAAATTCAATAATTATATCCTCTGTCATCTCTACTCTACTAATGAGCCCATCTAGTGAGTTATTTGTTTTAGTTATTTTATTTTTCTGCCCTATAATTTCCATTTGTTCTTTTTAAATATAATTTGGTCTTTATTGACATTTTCTATTTTTCATTTATTTTAGAAGAATTCATAATTGATTGTTGAAACTTTTTTGTGATGGCTACATTAATATCCTTTTCAGATAATTCCAACAACTGATTCATCTCATGGTTGGCACTTGTTGATTGTCTTTTCTCATTCAAGTTGTAATTTTCCTGGTTCTTTGTATGACAAATTATTTTCTGTTGTATCTTGGATATTTTAGATATTACGAGGATCTGACGAGCATCTGGATAATTTTTAAGCTTTTTTTTATGTAGTCTCCTTCTTTAGGCATAGCATGAGGGCCCAGTGGATATCTGTATTCACCCATCTGGCACCACAAGTTTTACCCCAGCTTAAATGGGACACTGTCTCATCCTGCCTTATTGATAATGAGGGAGTGGAAGTTTAGCTCTACCCTTAGCCCCTCTAACACTTTCCTAGTGGAAGTTGGTCACCAATTCATACTACTTTATTACCTCTGCATAGGTGTGTATGCTCAGCTCCCTGCTGAACCTTGCAAATATCGGATAGGGTGGAAGAACAGGGATGACTTATACTACATTATTGTTACATTGTGGGGACAGGACCTCAGGTCCCCTCTGGCCCCCCTGAAAATGCGGGATAAGAAAGATGATAAAATTGGAGTGGTGACTAGCCCCAACTTCCGCTACCTCATTCTGTCAAGTTTTACGTCTCTGATTCCAGGTGGGGGTGGATTCTTAGCTCCCCACAGAGCTCACTGACACCAGGGTAAGAGAGAAGTGAAAAACCTACTAGATCCACTTTATACCACTGCCTTCGCTGATGCCATGTGAAAGTGAAGGTTTGGCTCTTTACCTGACATTGCTGAGAGGGGTGAGAAGTTTGGGAGTCCAGGTGCTGACTATCCCTGCCTCACACCACCTACCTAGTTTAGTCTTGCAGCTGTTGGGTAGGTGTAGAAGTTTGCCTTCCCATTGGGCCCCACTACACCAAGGTGGGGTAAAGTTGAAGACCAAATAGCCCTGACTTGGTCTGCCTTACTCAGTCTCATTGATGTCCAGTGGAGGTGGAGGATCAGCTCACTACTGCACCACCCTGACACTATCCTGGCTGGTGGATCAAAGCACCACCTGCTTCTTCCAGGCAGGGGATCTAATATCAGCTCTCTGTTCATACCTGCTCACCCTGCCCTTGAAAAGGAATCAAAGAACCACATGCTTCTGCCAGCTTGGGAATAGAAGATCAGCTTCTTAGTTGGTTCTGTAACACCACCCTGAGAGGGAATCAGAGTGATGTCATCTGGTTCTATGGGGGAAATGAGAAGAACCAGCTTCCAACTGCTAAATCTACTGGGAAGGGGCAGGGCACACTGGCGTTTGCATGGATTAGGGTGAGTACTGTCAAAAAGATTTTCTGTTCTGTTTGGCAACCTTTTTTCTCAGGGTTTTGAATAGGTGGAACAAGACCTCCTTGGAGTTTTTTGTTTGTTTGTTCATTTGACTGCCAACTGGTAGTTGAGGGATGGAGAATTCTGCAGAGCCCTATCTGAGATGTATGGTAGGCAATAGGAAATCCCAGGAAACTTACCATGGTATTGTTCCACAAGCCCTGAGAACTCTAGGAAGTCCAGCTTATTCTTTCCAGTTTTCATAGACTTATAATCCCTGTTGTGTTATGTCCAGGGATTTTAAAGGATATAAGTTGTAAGAGGACCTATGAGGGATGTGGCTATAATGGGGACAGAAACAGAAGGGTGCAAATCTGTGCTTTGCCAATTCACCCAGTAGATTATGATGCACAATAAAATTTTAGAATCACTGAAGTAGCCTAGAAAATGGTGTTTCTAGAAAGAGGAAACATATGAGCAAAGGCAACAGCATAGACTAGCTGATAATGCTGAGGAGGCCAGCTTGATGAGAACACAAGGTACAGAGTTGGAAGTAAACACAGATACGTTTCTCTAGAAAGGGTATGAAAACACACAGACAGAAGGGATATAAGAGTAGATCTAATGTTGCCAAAACAAGACTTACTTGAAGTATTTTCAGCAGGAGTCTGGTGTGTTGGCTGAGAGGTATTGTGGTGAAGAGCAAAAGCTCAGGCTCTGGTGTCAAACTCTTACGTTCAAATCCCAAATTCTAGCTGTGAGAGCATTGTACAAGTTACCTAACTTATCTGAGCCTTTATTTCCCCAACTATAAAATGGGAATCAGAGGAGGCAAGATGGTGGACAAGAAACACCTCCAGCCAGAGTGTCTCTGCAAAAAGAAAAGATTTTAGATAAAAGTGAAAAAAACAAACAGGCAAACAAACATAGATCAGATGAGAGTCAGAAGAAAGGGTGCCTGAACCTAACGGAGGCTCCATGGGAAGAGGTTGTGGAGCAGAACTGAAAGGAGAAAGGCATTAGCAGGGTGTAAGCCTGAGAGGCTTGGAGACCAGCAACAAGTGTAGGAGGAGCGATTAAAATTCCCATCCCTTGCATTTCAGACTGCTGGTAGGCTCCCTAGAAGCTGGAAAGACCTGCTGACATCAGCCAAGAGACTGCTGCTGCCAGTGAGAAGAGAGCCTATTGTGGACAGGGCACAAGGCTCCCAGCTCCCTCAGGACACCTCCTGCCCCACAGACCTGAGCTGATTGGCACCATATTGCTTAATTCTCCCCTTCCCCTCCCTTACCCACAGCTGCCCATTTAGCCACTACTTGGGGACATCCACAGGGAATGAGACCTTTCCTTTTAGGGCCCTGCAGTGGATTTAGGGGTACTCAGACTGTGAGGTCCCTACCCACCAGCCCTACCTGGTGCTGCTTGCCTGGTGACTCCAGCAGGGCAGGACAAACCCCAAGACAGAGAGACATTGATCCAGCTTGGGCACCCTGGGGGTGACTTGGGACCAGCATTCTTCTCCCTGGCACGGTCAGGGATTGATCTCTGGGGCCCGAGGGAACATGCCTGCAGGCCAGATACCGTACACCCAGGTCTCAATTGCACTGCCCTGGGGCACAGAAGGAATATTTGTGAACTAGTCTGCTAAGGTGTGTGTGCCTTCAGGGGCAGATCAGAGTGGATCCGAACTGCAGCTTGCTCAAGGACCACCCCTCCTCCCATAGGAGGGCCAGAAGATGTCAAACTATTGCTCTTTGCTAATGATATGATCGTATATCTAGAAAACTCCAAGGATTCTGTCTCTTATAGACGTTGGCCTAGGGAAAGAATTTATGAAGAAGACCCCAAAGGCAATCACAGAAACAGCAAAAATAAATAAATGGGACCTGATCAAATTAAAAAGCTTCTGCACAGCTAAAGAAACTATCACAAGAGCAAAGAGCCTACAGAATGGGAGAAAATATTTGCATGCTACACATCTGATAAAGTTCCAATAACTAGAATCTATATAGAACTCAGGAAAATCGGCAAGAAAAAATCAGGCAGCCCCATTAAAAAGTGGGCAAAGTACATGAACAGAAACTTTTCAAAAGAAGACATACTAATGGCCAAAAAACATATGAAAAAATGCTCGACATCTCTAATCATCAGGGAAATACAAATCAAAACCACAATGAGATATCACTTCACTCCAGTGAGAATGGTCTTTATCAAAAAGTCCCAAAACAATAGATGTTGACATGGATGTGGAGAGATAGGAACACTGATGCAGTGCTGGTGGGACTGCAAACTAGTACAAACCTCTATGGAAAGTAATATGGAGATACCTCAAAGAGCTAAATGTAGCTGATCCAGTTGATCCAGCAATCCCATTACTGGGCTCTGCCAAAAGGAAAAAAAGACATTCTGTTATAAAGATATCTGCACTTAAATGTTTATAGCTGCAATATTCACAATTGCAAAGATTTGGAAACAACCCAAGGGCCCCTCAATACATGAGTGGATTAATAAAATGTGGTATATGTATATCATGGAATACCATTGAACCACAAAAAACAATGGTGATCTAGCATCTCTAGTATGATCCTGGATAGAGCTGGAGCCCACTCTACTAAGGGAAGTATCACGAGAATGAAAAAACAAGCACTACATGGACTCACCATCAAATTGGTATTAATTGATAAACACTTATGTGCGCATACAGTAGTAACACTCATTGGGTGTCAGGCAGGTGGGAAGGGGCTGGAGGGATGGATATATTCACACCTAATGGGTGTGGTGCGCACCATCTGGGGGATGGACATGCGGGAAGCTCTGACTCGGGTGGGGCACAGACAATGTACATAACCTAAACATTTGTACCTTTAATATGCTGAAATTAAAAAAAATTTAATTAAAAGAAAAGAATGTGGGAAGTCTCAAGAAGGTGAGAACAATGTCCAGCCAAAAGACTGCAAGGACATGAGGACTTCATGGAATTGAATTAGGCCAACCACCTGAATGAGTTTGGAAGGGGGTTGTCATTCTTATCTCTAGAAAACAGCCTAGACCAGCCAATACCCTTGCTTTTGGCCTGTGAGGCCTGTAACAGAGAAACCAGCCAAGCCACACTGTGTCCAGATTTCTGACCTATAGAATCATTGAAATAATAAATTGTGTTTTTTGAAGACACTAAGATTGTGGTCATTTATTACAGCAGCAATAGAAAGCTGGTATGGATACTTTGGAGAGTAAAGCAAAAAGGAAAGAGTGGTCTTCTCCCCCTAGAAACTTAAAAAGAAACAATAAAACATAAAAGATCTCCTCTAACTCTTTCACTCACTAATCTGTAAATTAATAAATGTAGGATGTGTGTGAGGGAACCAGATATTCTCAAAATTTCCTTCCAAATTTAAAATCTCAAATGTGAAATTATAATCAATTTGAAAGCATATGAGATATTCATGGCTTTATCTTGTTTTAGGTTATTGAATCAGAATTTCACATCAACAGAAATCTAATTTATCAAGTTTATCTAATCCATTCACACATCTAATTTTTGAATTCTCACAGCAACTCCATTTGTTCATACATTCATTCTTTTATTCATTGAATAAATCGTTTTTTCTTTGTTTTCTTCTTTTCTTTTTTTGAGACAGAGTCTTGCTCTGTTGCCCGGGCTAGAGCGCTGTGGCATCAGCATAGCTCACAGCAACCTGAAACTCCTGGGCTCAAGCAATCCTCCTGCCTCAGCCTCCCAAGCAGCTGGGACTACAGGCATGCACCACCATGCCTGGCTGACATTTTTTTCTATTTTTAGTTGCCTGGCTAATTACTTTCTATTTTTTTAGTAGAGACGGGATCTCACTCTTGCTGAGGCTGGTCTTGAACTCCTGACCTCAAGCAATCCTCCCACCTCGGCATCCCAGGGTGCTAGGATTACAGGAGTGGGTCACCACGCCCAGCCAATTCATTCAATAAACAGTTATTAAGCTACTGTAATGTGCCAGGGTCTCTGGGTAAACAACTTCACAACCAGATAGTGTAGCCCTTGAAATCAGAAGCTATCATGTTGAAGAAGCCTCCAAAGTTATGAAAATCCCTCTTGTAAAGTCTTCTTGAGATGAACAACTGGTAGTATTCTGCTTCCCTCTCCCCGTACATCAGGAGTTCCATACTCAAATGTCTTCAGAGGCCAAGGAGATAATGTAAATGAGTAAAGAAGAACACACTACAAAAGAGAATACAAAAGAAGACCAAAGCATACAAGAGGGCACACCTCATTCAAAGAGACGGCTATTTACCCATCTACAGCCAAATATTGAGAGACGTGAGCTCAGCATTAACCAAAGAGCAATAACATAGCATGATTAAGAATATGGGCTCTGCCACTTTCACCACTCTTAATCAACATAGTACTGGAAGTCCTAGCCAGAGCAATTAGGTAAGAGAAAGAAAAAAAGGGCATACAAGCTGGAAAAGAGGAAGTTAAATGGTCCCTCCTAACAGACAATATGATCTTATATAGAGACAAACCTAAATACTCCACCAAAAATTTTTTAGAACAGATGAACGAATTCAGTAAAGTTGCAGGACACAAGATCAACATATAAAAATCAGTAGTGTTTCTATACACCAATAACAAGCCAGTTGGAAAAAATCAAAAAAGCAATCCCTACCAAAAAAAAAAAAAATCTGGGAATAAGTCTAACCAAAGAGGTAAAAGATTTCTGCAATGAAAATTATAAAACACTGATGAAAGAAATTGAAGAGGACGGAGACAAATGGAAAGACATCTCATGTTCATGGACTGGAAGAATTAATATTGCTAAAGTGACCATACCACCCAAAGAAATCTACAGATTCAATACAATCCCTATTAAAATACAAATGACATACTTCAAAGAAATAGAAAAACAATCCTAAAGTTTGTTTGGAACCAAATATAGTGTGAACCACTACTATGGAAAACAATAGGGATTAATCTTACAAACATGAAGTCGAGTAAAAGAAGCCAGACACTAAGCAATACATACTAATTGATTCCATGTACATATAGTCCAAAAACAAGTACAACTAATATACTGTGTTAGAAATTAGAATGGAGATATTCTTTGCAAAGGATTTTGACTAGAAAGGTTTATAAAGGTGGCTGCTGAGGGGCTGTTAATATTCTGTTTCTTGAGGAAAATGGCGGATTAGGGGTGACCTCCTGCTCTCTGCTCCCAGAGTGGGGGGGGGGAAGAACACGGAAACCTACACGCAAGTGAGGCGCTCCCCTGCAGGATCAGCTTCGTGAATCTACAGAGAAGCAGCGAGGGACAAGCTGTCCCGCGGATAGAATAAGGTTAGCTGGATAAGCGGTTGCAAGTTACCGGAGAGTGGGGACAAAGCGGAAAGGCAGCGCAGGAGGGCCGCGCCCGGAGGCGGACTCGCCCGGCAGCGCGATCTGACTCACAGGAAGACGACTCTTCCCTCACCAAACCCCACTCCCACGCAGGGAGGGAAGTGCCAGAGGTCAGTGCGAAGTGGTAGCACAGACCGACAAGCAGTGGGGAGCCATGACAGGAGCGGGGTCCATTTCGAAAGCAGCGGAGCGCAGCGCTGGGTTGGCATCACACGGGAGGGACCGGCCCGAGCGCGCGCTCCCCAGATCGGACGCCGCCCGAGCCCACAGGGGAGAGTTTGGAGACAAGGCTGCCCTCTATCTCCACTTCTATTCAACATAGTGCTCGAAATCCTCGCCATGGCAATTAGGCAAGAGAGGGATATTAAGGGTGTCCAAATGGGGACAGACGAGATCAAACTCTCGCTCTTTGCCGAAGATATGATATTATATCTAGAAAACCCCAAAGACTCATCTAAGAGACTCCTAGAACTGATAAACGAATTCAGCAAAGTCTTAGGCTACAAAATCAATACACACAAATCTGAGGCATTGATATATGCCAACAACAGTCAAGCAGAAGATCAAATCAAAAACGCAATTCCTTTTACAATAGCCTCAAAGAAAATTAAATATCTAGGAATATATTTAACGAAAGATGTAAGAGACTTATACAGGGAGAACTACGAAACACTAGAGTTTGGCTTTGTACAATAATGATTTGAAAACACAAGGTAATATTTTGCACCTAAGTAGAATCAAAATATAATTTGCTATAGCGCTGTGGTTCCCCACATGAACCACCTCAAATTTGTATTATCTCTCACAGAAATCCCTTTCTATTTTTTGTCTTTCTGCCATACTTAAATCTACCTTATCTAAAAGTAGTTTAGAGAGAAGAGGGGTGAGTCAATCAGTTCCTAGACACGCTAGGAAGAGAGGTTTGCCTTTGTTCACAGGAGAGGGATGTGTGAAGGAGGTACCTTTTCTTTTCTACCTGGGGGCATTTATATCTCAGTAATAAGCAATAAGCAAGAGAAGCACTTGTAGAACGTGCAACATGCTATGCAGCCCTTGAAACAGTCACACGGGGTTCAAGAAATTTCAAAGCACTATTTATTCCTTAGGCATCATAACGTATTTATTCAGAGAGATTCGGCCCAGCTAGCAGTTCTTCTAAATCCTAGAGAAAGAGGCATGAGTTTCAGCTAAAGAATAGTCTTAGTTGGTTATTTTTTTTCCTCTAAAAAGTTCAGTATTTAAATTCCCAAGGCAGCAACTGGGAATTTAAAATAATAGTTTGTTAAAGAAATAAGTACCAAATGTAAGTCTTTGGAAAACTATCAATATTGTTTATGATAATATATGCATATAAATTTGAACTTATTTTTATCAGATAATTGTATGCACACCAACTCTTACACACACACATACACACACACAAATTTAACAAAGAAAATGATGTCTTTTTGTTAAACATGAATTTATAGTACCTTAGACATAGGTTGTACATTTCTTTTGTGTGCTCTAAGACTCTTTCTCTCTTCCTAAGTGTAAAAGGGGGATACACTTTGGCTTCAGACAGTTGTTTAAATGTTTTACCCATTGGACATGTTCATCAATATACACACAGATCTGTACATCTCTATACATAGTATTTTCCTAATGTCCACCTCTTCCCATCTTTGTATCTAGGACACAATTTCACCTTCTATAAGCATCTACTGAGCACATATAATGTGCCAGGAACTGTGGAAGGCATTTGGAATGATAACATTTATTCAGAGAGTGTATTTATTCATGTTGTATTTATGACTAATGTTAAATTTTAAGATATTTTAAGGAAACTGAGGATTTCTCTACATCTGGTTGAGACTATTAATAGCTTCACAAATGTAACTAAATGAAAACATTGTAGGGCTACATTTTTGCACATAGTATAAAATATGTGCTCATCTAAAAGTTATAGGATTGACATATTTATTACCAAGTATACAGTTTGTTGTGTTGAAATGCTAAGAGATGATGATTCTAGTAATGAATTCCTTCAAGTAAATTTTATTCTTGGTATTATAGTTAAAAATAGAAAATTAAAATTTAAGAAACAAAAATAAAATTGTTTGGTGATTATATAATGATAAGTATCAACCTGTTTCTACTTGAGATGGAAAAGAGCCTTGTTTGGATACTGATTTTATAATTCTTATCATTTTCCCCTAAACATGATTAAACATAGAAATTTGGGAGACATTTTAGAATTGGTATAATGGAGGATGATTGGAAAAAAAGTTATTTTAAGACGTGTATTTTTAAACATTTAGTCTTCCATGAGAACAATGATGTAAAAATATTTTCTATGTATTCTAATACAAGCAAATTTTAATCTCATAGTTGGATATATTGAGCATTAACTATATTGAATTTACATCTTACTTCTTTATTGATTTTATGCCTATTTGGCAGATTTCAAATTTTGCCTCCATCTCTGTGGACCTGAAATTAATCTGGTTCCTTTATGTGGGCACTCAGTGCTACGGTTGAGTGGTTTAATCTCTATCCCTGGGAGCACAACCAAATTCATCTCCATTGAAATCTTGACTCCTCTGTGACTTGGCTTTGCATCTGGGCTTCCATCTGTCAGGCATTTCACTGGCTTGTCTTTATTCTTTTCTGGGAGGCTGTTTGCAAAGACTTTTTTAACAGAGAGAGTGGATTCAGCCCATGCTCAGCCACTAGAATCATAAACCGAAGATTGTAGTGACACCCATTGTTGGATTAACAAAAAATGATATATGAAAAATATTATAGCTTAATCTGTGAATTGATCTGTATTGAATATGAGGCTTTTTTTTTCATTTTCCTCTAATATGTATATGAAGCCTGAGTTTCAAGCTTAGTGTATTCCTTTAATCCCCATATATCTGAAACTCTCTCCTTAAGGATCTAGTAAAAAATCTCTCCTTTCTCACTCCTCTCAAAACTTTGACCTTCCTCCAAGTTTATCACAGTTGATGCAGGGACCTTTTACATCACTCAAAAGAGTGATATGGTGATATGTTTCTGCTACTATGAATTTTTATCCTTGCTAATTTTAAAATAATAATAATAAAGCAGAAATTTTAATATTGTTGATGCTATTGTTTATAATGTGAAGCCCAAGATGGAGTACTGAATTTAGTGTTATGTTCACAGCAGTGCCCAAATGTTACATTTGATTGCATATGCAGTTTACGTGATGCCAAAATAATCTGCTAATTATGAAAAAATAAATCAATTTGTTGTTTGTGCCAGAAAGTTTTAAAGAAAAGACTAGTCAGGTCAGCACATATTTTTTCTCCAGATAATAATATCAGCAAGTGTTTTTTTTAAATTAATTAATTTATTTATTCATTGCAAAAGCAAGCGTATATATGGTTCTTATGTACATAGTTATGGCTTTCTTTATATAAACATTTTTTGTTAGTTTGAGGGTGTTGGGGATCATATATTTTTCCTAATTTGTACATGTGTCAGAAAACATACAAGGGAAAAGAACAGTGGTAAAGGGACATAATCTCTTGTGCATGAATGAAGAATAGGAGGCAGTCATATCTGCCACCCTCTGTTTGGGAGAGCTGCATCATTTCTCAAAGTTATAACAGCTTTTAGCTCTCTCTCACTCACTTTCCTTTGCATTCTCTCTCTCTCCTTCCCCAACCCCTCCTCCTCCTCTACCTCTCCGGCTGTGGACTGTGAATGTGTCCTTTTGTATTGTGTGTTCTTACTATTTTATAGAATTCACAGAGAAGAGAATGTGGAAGTTAAGGTAAGATGTGGAACCAACAACAAGCGTATTAAAAGATAATTTATTTAAGAAAGCAGCTGAAGAGGGCTTTAGACTAGGCTAGAAATCAGCTTAAGAGGTTTGCCACCTTGCCTAGTAGGCACTGGGATTTGGTGGAGACTTGCATATGGGGAAGTAATATCTTATTAGAGAAAACTCTTACTCTGATCCCTCTGGGGTTGCAGAGACTGGCAAAGGTAAAGGACCCTCTTGGGGCAGTGAGAGTGCATCAGGTCCGATCTGCTCTAACTCTTCCCTCCAGGATTCCAAAGCCACTCGACAGATGCCTGAACCAAGTAAGTGGACAACTTTGGGGGACAAGCATTGCCGAAATGGACTACTGTCCTAAACTATATGGGACCATGTCCTGCGATAAGCAGAGGGGAGCGCAGCGGCAAAGCGCCCCTGCCTTGGGAGACCAGTATACGGGATGGCAGCTCCAACTTTCTCTGACAGTGTGACCATGGGAACATCTCCTAGAACTTAGGGATTCCAATTCTTTATTCATTAAAAATGACACTAAATTGTCTCTAAGAATCGAAAGAAACTAAAATATTTCTCTTCAAAATACTGAGGATTGATTGTTAAATTAAAGGTATGGAAAACGCAGGGGAACACTCTGCCTCAGCCTCTGTTTGCCTGATGGCAGAACATAAATCCTTCCTTACTGGAGACAGCACTTGCTTATCTGCCCACGGAAGATACCAGCAAGCACCAGAGGAATCCGCTACCATCCCACATTTTCCAGATTTTTAAACGACTGGAACTGCCTTCTCCTTTGGTCTGGTCATCTAGAATGTAAGCCTCTTGGTTAAAATACTACTTAAGCCAGATCCTTAAGCCACTGTCATGAGAAAGAAATACTTTTGAACTGAAGCTTCTCCTGTGTGATGGGTACGACATGCATTAATAAACTTCTGTTTGTTTTTCTTTTGTTAATCTGACTTTTCTTTTCGGGACAGTGTCTCAACTAAGAACCTAAAATGGGAAAGAAAAGAAATTATCTTGTCTCTCCTATAGAATCTTCTTGCTATAACGTTGTGATATAGCACGATTCCGAATTATCTCCTTGGTTTCTGAGTTTGAGCGCAGAGTCCCAGACTATGTCAGCCTGCTTTGTGCCATAAAATGGATAGTTTTTCAACTGATGGTACATTCAAAGGTGCTCTGATTGCTTGGGCTCCTATCTGACAGCATGAGGCACACCTGAGGTTTTGCTCTCCTCCCTGGGCATCTGAGTAGTTCCTTTCTACAAACAGTTTTCTGCCTTCATGTACACACTAGAAAAGACCACAGTGGACAGTTTTAAAAATCTCCCCAAATAAATGATAAGGTCTTTTTGTGAAATCCACATTCCTGTGGATTTTTAGCTCTGAGCTACCATATTCATACAGCAAAATTTTAGTATTTCACACAGTATTAATCCATTGCTTTTTGTAACTCAGAAATCTTTGAGGGATCAGCCCAGTAGTTTTGCTTCTAACTTTTACATTAAAAATTATATGGGATGCTTTCAGACAGCCCTTTCCTATCCTCTGCTGTGAGATGCTTTTTCTGGGTTTTTTTCTGGCAAAATCAGATCCCCTTCTTTCCGTTAGCTACAAAGTGTTAGAATATTGAATGGCTATGTTTGCCAATACCACACTGTACTCTAGAAATAAAGAGGTGCTAAGAGTTACAGAAGACATGTTATCAAGTTTCTAGCAACTTTAAAAGCATAAAAAACATTGGCACATGAAAGATTCTGATTCATTTAAAAAGTGACTCAGAGCAAGTTTTTGAAGTTAGCAATAAATTGGCCATTTGAAATGAGTAAGCTACGGAATGTAGATCTGCTTTGAGCCTGCAGGAACGATCGCAGAACAATGCCCTATTCTGATGAATCGGTAGAAACCATGCGACAGAAAAGCATGGCATGTACTCTCCCTGAAGTTTGCTTGCTGGCACTATTCCTCCCTCTGCACTGCAAAAGTACATTCATTAACCAGCTGAATACGAAACAGTGCATTCCACAGTTAAATGATGCTGCTTTCAGCATACTCAGTTAGCTCTATCCTGAATTCCATAGCTTGAGAAAATAGCACCTGGAAATACAGAGTATTTTGTGCATTGGAAATGTATCAGAAAGGAAATGAAAGTGAAACTTGGAAAATAAAAGTCACTTTTTTTTTTTTTAGTTAGAATGTATAAAATCTCTGACATTAGCCTGAATTCCTGTTGAGCTTGGGTTGTATTAATTCATTGGTATGCCCTATAATCAAAGACTATATCGAATGACTATTATATGGGGTGCACTACACTCAGTAATAAAAGAGCTAAAGATAATGTCATGGATTGAAAGCCTTTGCAATGTAATTGGAAATACAGAATACAGAGACAAGTACAACATGAGAAAATGTATCCAAATGCGGCTGCCCGATTAGATAGTGCCTGTGTAAAGGAGATGCAATAATGGGGAGAAGATAATTAAAGAAATCTGATATTGAAGTAAAAAAACAAAGCCAATTGATATAGAAAGGGAATTAAATTCAACTTAATTTATACTTATCAGGTACACAGTACATAGCGGACATTGACAGAGAGTCTACGGATGCCGAAATGAGCTTTACTTTAACCCTAGAATAACAGATATAAAGGAAACAGAAGGAACTTGTCATATTTAGGATTCTGCAAGCAATTATGCTTGGATGATGAATCAGCATTGGGTGGTAAGAAGAAAGAAGACAGATAATATAGGAAGCTCAAACTAGAACATACACTTGACATTTTAAACACCCCTGCGATCGCAGATGAAAAGACAAAATTGATTGGCCTGGAAATACATTGGAAAGTTGTGTCCTTAGGATGACACAATTTAGTGTCAATTGGCAGTGGCAGGGTGGATTCTGCAGTCAAGGCCCCATCAATATTTAATGATCCCTCATTCTGTGACATTGACCATACGGCAATTCAAATCAGGCTTTAAGGAAGCCAGGGTAACACATGTTCCTAATGATATCTTGTATTCCAGTACACTGTGCCTAATGCACTTCTCTTCATAAAACAGAGTGGCCAGCCCTCATTTTATGGAGAAGAAACCGATGTCAAGAGCCCACAAATAATATAAGCAAAATATTTCTTCTCCGTGTCATCACCATAAAGCTCTTAGATGATTGGTATATTATACAATGAGGTTATATGTTCAGTAGTGGAGAAGCAGATAATATATGTATACTTTACAACCCAGTAAGAGAGTGCTTTTCACAGGTGGCTGAGCACTGTAGGGGTGTCAATTGTCTTGAAGCGAAGCGAACTCCTTCCCTGTATATAGAAGGAATCTACTTCAATTCTATACCGCAGTCCTTCTCCTCCAGCAATGCAGGATGACTAGAATCAGGACACAGGCCTTTTGCAAATTAGGTGCAGGCACAGCACAAAGCCATGGTCAAGCTCCCAGAACAAACTCCCAGTGCTGGGAAGCAGCTTTGAAAGACACAAAGCAAATTTATATCCCACAGGAACAACGCTGTGGCCCTGACATCTGGGCTGTGCTGATATGCTCAGGGAACAGCATTTAGACTCCCTGAAATATTTTAACACAGGCCCGTACTTAAAAAATAAAAAATAAGAATAAGGCAAATGTCTTTATGCCAAAGCATCATTATCCAAAAACAATAGGTTAATTTATTTGGTGAATAGAGTCTAAATGGCATTTAGCGCCAAGTGGATCAAGAATATTGATAAAGTACAGTTCTCAAATCAAAGTTGTTTGTTTGTAACTGTCAACATTTTATTTAACTCATTGATGAAAGAACCAGAGGGTAGATTAAGGGCTGTATTTAAAAGCATTTGAAAAATGGAGATTTACATAGTCAGTTGTGAAAGGGATGCTTGAATAAGATTGCTAAATTAATTAGAACACTGACTTTTTATGGGTCATGAAATAACAGGATTTTATCACTTTTTGTAGATTAAATTCTAACCATGGAGGACGTATTGGCTGAGGATTGTTGTCCAAATTAACTGTTATGACAAAGTTTAGATGGGACTTGAGCAGACTTATCAGAACATGCATGAATTTGATCAAATACACATTTTGTTATCATCATTTTGTCTTTTTTTAAAAGTCTGGATACAGTTTTATTTCACAAGCAAATCTCCTTATTGTATTTTTTTTCTTCTTTCCAATATATATGTTCTCGATAATGCAGATACAGCCTCAGGCTCAGTTTAATGACCACACTAGGAGACTCTAATAATAATGACAACCTCTAAGGAAATCTAGTCACCCCTTCATTTTATTCATGTGAAAGCTTATGGCAAGAGAGGCTTAGCATCTTGCCCAGGCCATATACCCTTTCAGAGGCAGGAATGCAACTGGACCCCAGAGTTTCTGACTTCCTTTCAGGACTCTTCTAAATACACCATGCTGCTTATCTGTATAAAAATTATAAAATGTTTTGTGTATTTCATGAGCTTTATGCATTTCGTATAGGGTTAAGGTGGGGAATGAAGCTTTACAATGGAGTTCATGCTATGTGGTTCTCAGGTTTGCATTGTTTCTCTGGTTCTTAGGTTGCATCTGAACTAAATTTTAAAAGCTGAAATGTAAGGGCTAAGCAGGTAAAGCTATTATTCTAATTTCTACCCTGTATGGCCAGTAATTCAATCATAGACAATGGTACCCTAGCATGATTTATATTCACCATCCTAATAATTCTATATTCCAAGCACAATACAGATAAAAACAAAGGACAAAACACTGCAAATCATAAAACTTCTAGTATAATTCAAGACACGTAATTTTGGGGAGGAAAGTTGAGAACCAGTAGCTATAACAGGGAATCTGTTAGCATTCCCAACATCTAAACCGTGGCCTTTAGGGAAAAAAAGCAAACATCCTCATTTTCCAAAGTGAAATTTCTAATCTAAAGTGTTTCTGGTCCTACATTTTAACATCTATATGCTCAGTAAAAAATCATTAAATTGATTATTATCTCCAAGCTGTATCATGTGGCAGGAATTCAAAGTCTTATATTAAATCAGTTCTAAACCAAACTGATTTTTCTCATACAGAATAAAAATTCATACATATTGAACAAGTAGTGATAGGAGTTCCAGACAATAAATATCAAAGCATCTTTCAAATTTAAAAATAAAATTTGACATTAGAGAATTTCCATACTCTCTTCATGTTTTGTTTTGTTTGAGGGGTGGGTGAAAGTATATATATAATAGAGTGAAGTCATCTTTACTTTATCTGTTGAATGAGCCATGTGAATATAAATGGTTGCTAAAATCTGTTTTCTTCAATAGTAATGTAATTGAAGGAAAATAAATGATTCTAGAGTCCTGAAACTGGAGAAAATAATTGGGAGGAGTGAAGAAGTAACTATAAATAAAAACCTAAATCTCACTTCCCTCCTCTAAATTGTTTGTAATCATTTATGCATAAAAATTCAATTTCCCTTCTCCATTTCTTTTTTATCAGTTAATAAAAAATATGTGAAGTGAATGTATGTAATTAACTTTCCTATAGACGATACAATGTGGAAGTCTAATTATTTGGGTTTAGATTATTTATAACAGTTTAAATCACCAACCTGACTACTAAGTGAGCATAAACACAAAGCTCTATACTACTACTAATGCGATACATGTTAAAATTACGTATAAACATCATCTTCATTATAATCATAATTATCACCATAAAATAAAATATATTTTAAAAATAGCTCCCTGTAACTTTGGCAGTATTTCACTTCTTTTTTTTAGAGTAAATTAAGTGGGTTTGCAATTTTTTTTTTTTTTTTTTTTTTTTAGTTTTTCACTTTTTAGAATTTCTGCTATTCACAGGGACATCCATGCAGGATATTGTTCGTGGGTAAAACAGTCAGGTACTGCTTGAAGTAATGGAATATAATTATGTCTTTGTGGTCTTAAGATACTAGTGAGAAATACAACATCCAGTAGTCATCAGTTGTAACAACTGCTTCCATCCTAGTGCTTTTATTTAAAACAACACTTTGTGTATGGCCTTCAGTCCAAACCATGGTCATCTTCATTTTAGAATGAATAACCTGTGGAATCTAAAACAATAAAACTCATAAAAGCAGAGAGCGGCATCGTGGTTACCAGATGCAGGGATAGGGGAAGTGGGGAGATGATCAAAGATTATAATATTTTAGTTAGGATGAATTGATGATACATATTAGAGGTGATGGGAATGTCAGCTTGATATAATCATTCCACATTGTATGCATTTATCATAATATCACTTTGTATCCTATAAATATGTATGATTATAATTTGTCAATATTTAATTCGAAAAATTTTTAAAAATGAAAGAAAAATATTTTTTAAAATGAGAAACACAAAGCAGTACATGGAAAATAGGACAGGAATTGATTTCCTCTTTTGTAGCATTAATCAAAATAATGCTTCATCTCATTTTCTATAAATAGTCTAACAAAATCCCAAGGATGCAAGTCTCCTGGGACTATGTTCCTTCTTGTTGAGGTTCTGAAATCCCTTGATAATGCTCTCATTCACCTAGTAATTCCACAAATATTTATTGAGTATAAACTATATGCCAACACTGTGAATGAGAAACAGAGAAGTCCAGCTCTCCCTGAGTTGACATCCTAGTTGGAGAGATAGACAGTAAATAAGGACGTATAACTTAAGGAAGGGAAGAGTGCTAAGAAGAAAAATAAAGCAGGTGAATTGATAAGAAGCTACTCACCATGATGGAGGAAATATATTAAATGGTTTCCTCATGGAAGATCACTCTGAGGAAATAATATTTAAACAGAGGCTCAAGCGAAATAAAAGAATAAACTAAATGATGAGCTGGGAAAAGAGAGTTCAGGCAGTGAAAACAACTGACACAAAGGTCTTAAGCAGAGGAACGTGTCAGGCAAACCAGCATAAGCCCGTGGGGCTGGGCAGGAGCAGTGCACATAGCATAAGATGTCTGATATTTAGGAAGGAACAACTTTACATAGAATTTTGTAAGCTATGCAATCAGTTTGGAAATTTATTTTTTCCCAAATGTGCTAGCAAGGCATTGGAGAGTTTTGAAAAAGCAAGTGATGGGGTATGATTTGCATTTTTGAAAGATCACTCTGCTGTTGTGTGCGACATTAGGAATAGTCAGGAAGAGCAGAAGGGTGATAGGCATGAGAATTTTAGTAGGTGAGAAGGATGGCAGATTGATCCAGAATTCTGGCAATGAAGGTAAAGTGATATAGCTGAATGTTAGAGACGTTTTTAAGGTAGACCTCTCAGGATTTGCTGATAAATTTAATATCAGGTGGTAAGTGGTAAAATTGAAGCAAAAATTTGCTTCAAAAAAAATTGAAGCAAAAAACATCTATATATTTTTTTAGCTTCAGTAACTGGGTAGCTGATGTTGCCATTTATTGAGATGGGATGACTCTGAGAATCAGGAGGGGATAAAGAGTTCCGATTGTGCTGAGTTAGGTGTGGAAAACTTACTGGACATAAAAGTGGAGATTCTGAGTAGGCTACATTCTAAACTGTCTGGTTGAATTTGGTGCAATGACAGAAATGAACAGTGCAGTAACCATCAGCCACCCGGGGTCATTAAACACTTCCAGTGTGGCTCATGTGTGGCTGAGGACCGTCACTTTAATTTTTAATTTTAAGTGCTCGATTGCAACTAATTTAAATCTAACTGGACACATATGGTTAGTGGCTACCACATTGGACAGTTACATGCTAGAGGAATTGAAGAGGAGAAAGAACCAACAAGGAAGAGTGTGGAGACTCAGGAAAGTAGGAGGAAAGTAGGTGTAGGTGACACATGCGGAGACACTTTTCCAAAGGGAAAGAGAAACGTGCAGGAAATTAGAGAAATACGGAGGCCAAATGTGAAAACAAAATTACTGGTGGACATTACAGTACGTATCAGTTCATGGAAATGACCCACCAGTGAAGACTAAATAAATAAATAAATAAATAAACTGATTATGCCTGTGGTAGAAAAACTAGTTCTCTTCGTATCATTTTAATTTACTCATTTAAGTGATCTCTCTGAAGGATGAAGAATGGAGTTTTAATCTCCAATAAATCTTTTGCATTTCCAACTCCATCTCAATTTCTATTTCCCAAAGAACCCAACACATCACAATTAGTACCAGGAGTGGTCCAAGACAGCAAGGGGTAAGATGGCTTTTGGGGACAGGATCACTTACTGTGTGGCTGGTAGAGACAACTCCATCGTACTGTTGTGAGGTGGTGCCTTACCTCCTACGCATACCCCCACATCTCTGAAACTGATATTTTCGATGTAATCATGTCTTTCATGATAACAGTTTCCATCCCGCCCATCAGTGGTTTCACTTCCCACAGTTGCAGTTCAGCTGACCATTGTCTGAAAATATCAAATAGAAAAATTCCAAAAATAAACAAGTTATAAATCTTAAATTACATGCTGTTCTGAGTAGCATAACAAAATCTCCCAGTCTCCCCCTTCATCCTGCCCTTGAATTATCCCTTTGTCCAGCGTGTCCCCTCTGTAGAAAATATATTTTTTCTTACGATTTTCATAGTAATATGCTTTTTTCTTTAGCTTACTTTATTGTAAGAATACAAAATATAACACATGTAACACAAAATTTGTGTTAATCAACTGTTTATGTTTTGTAAGGCTTCTGGTCAATGGTATGCTATTAGCAGTTAAGTTTTTCAGGGGTCAAAAGTTACAAATAGATTTTCTACTGCACAGACCCTACCTGCCCCTTAGTCACATGGTAGCAATCTTGGTTCTCAGATCAAAAGAATACAGTACATGTATGGTTAGTGCCGTCTGCACTTTAAGGTATCGACGGTGGGTCTTGGGACATAGTCCCCATAAATAAGGTAGGATTATTGTAAATTATTTTGTCCTCATATTATGTGACCTCAACATAATGTTACCGACGACCACTCTCTCCTTGAAATATATTATATACTTGCTTTTTTTTTTCTTTGTATCACCTTCTTTTCCTGCCCTTTCTGATTCTCCTTGTTCTCTTCTCCATCCAACTGCTACTTAATATTGCTCTTCAAGGATTGATCCAAGGCCTTTGTTTTAGTGAGTTCCCTAATTTCCATGATTGTATCTTGCCACTTCTTTACACAGCAGCAAGACTGGTGTTTTGAAAACTATGAATAAGACCATGACATTTCCCTAATTAAAGCCATCCAGTAAATTAAAATGCTTTTCTAACCTCGGCGATCGACCTTGACCCCATATCTGACTATTTTACTAATCTCTCTGTTTGCTGCTCCTTCTCACTCACTCTGGGTTTCTTTCTTTTCCTTGAATTTGCCGTGGTTTGTCCAGTTCAGGGTCTTTGTGCTATTTACACTGCCTCTATTGTCCTAGCCCCAAATTACACAGCGACCCATCCTTTAGTTATCCATTAAAATGTGACTACGTCATATAAACAACTTGTTCCCTTGTTCTTTGAGTTCCGTTTTATTTCCCCTACATCCATTATTGTGATTTGTAGTTGTTTTATTTGCTCAGTGCTGAGTTATTTCTAGTTCTGTCTCTCAACAAAATCAAAAATGGAAACCCCATGAAGGCAAAAATTTGTTGTTGTTTTTTTATTAAATCCCTTGTCTATCAAAAAAATAGAACTTTAATAAAAACTGGTGAGATACATGAATAAATAAATCGATAATCACTTTGCTCCCTAGCCCATGATGTTTAAAATGGGGCTGTGGATACCTACTTAAATTTTTTATTAAAAAGATTAGAGTAAATGTATACAAAGGACCTATAACAGTGTCTGGTGCATAGCGGTGCCCCAAATATGGTAGATGCATTTTAAAAATTATAATTGTCTTCAATTTTCCAGATAAATTCTGTTTATGACAAATACAATAAGAAGTTGAAAAATTATATATGTGTATATATATAGAACAACTGCATTAAAAACTCCCAGTATTTATTTATTAGATTTGTTCAGGCCAGAGTCAAGGGAAGTCATTTATTGTTCTTAAATGGCCAGAAATAAAACTTTAAAGAAAATGCTAAGTAAAGCCCAGCCTAACTTTTCTCCTTTTTTTTTTTTCTATCATCCTGTCTCTGAAATTTTTCTCCTTAAAATGTTTAGAAATCCTGGTTTTCAAAAGTGAATACACTAATTCTTCAGGACCTCCCTCCATCTTTTTGCTTTCCTCTCTTATCCCTGCAAGAATTGACATGTATCCAAGATCTTGCCACTCCCAAAGGCCAGAGCAGTACCTCAGCTTGCCTGCCTGTTCAGAGGACTGGGACTAAAAGTCCTGGGCAGGCAGAGCACGTAAAAGTGGTATTCTCAGAGAGAAGTCATGAAGCAACTCTGAACTGAGACCAAGATGTATTTGCATTGAAAAGCAGTGGGATGTAATAGGCTTCAGTTTGTGTCTTTTTCTTTCCCACCCTTTATTTCTAAGAAAGCATACCTAAGACTCAAGAATAACTCTTCTAGATGTATGGTACATGGGACCCTTGAACGACAAGGGTTCAAACTGCATCAGTCCACTTACATGCAGATTTTTTTCAGTAAAAGTTACCCCAAGCTTGCCTCCCTCTCTTACCTCCCTTTCCACCTCTGCCACTCCTGAGACAGCAAGACCAACCTTTTCTCTTCTCCACCAACTCCTTAGCCAGCTCAGTGTGAAGATGATGAGGATGAAGACCGTTATGATGACCCACTGTCATTTAATGAATAGGAAATATATTTTTTCTTATGATTTTCTTAATAATATGCTCTTTTCTCTAGCTTACTTTATTGTAAGAATACAAAATATAACACACATAACACAAAATTTGTGTTAATCAACTGTTTATGTTTAGTAAGGCTTCTGGTCAACGGTATGCTATTAGCAGTTAAGTTTTTCAGGGGTCAAAAGTTACAAGCAGATTTTCTACTGCACAGAGATCAGTGCCCCTACACCCATCCATGTTGATTAAGGGTCAGCTGTATATGTATATATTAATATGTCAACATATATCTATATAGTAACATATCTACTAGCACCGTGGCAATTCTGGTCATGAAATAACTTTCTACCACTCAGTCTGTCAGACGTTGGTTGACACTGTCAGGCACTTTGTAGTATGTCAATCAATTCACCTCGAGAAACAAATGACCTGTGATCAAATTAAACAAAACTAGTGTTAGACATTCAGCTAACCAAAGAGTAACGAGGTAATTTAATGCTTGTTTTCTACAATAGGAAAACAAACTTCTTCCTTGAATCTAGTAAAGATAAATTGCTTTCCTTGACCAGTAAATATTTCAGCGGCAGCTTTGTAGCATAGAAATGCTTTTCACTTACAAGTATTGTGATGAGGCTTTGTTCCCTGGGCAATCTTTTCTGTCATGGAGGAACTACCCCATCCAGCCTGATTAGTGCCAAGCTGAACCAATTCCAATTGAATTTATTTCCATTGTACCTCTTACAATACTTTTAAATTATCTCTTTCCTCCATACTCCTTCCCTCATAGGATTCAGCGGAATAAAGAGTGGGCAGTATGGGCAAGTTCAAAAATGCTCAGCTGCTTAGAAGTGTTCTCTTGCCTAAAACATTTTTTGTAGCAATTCTTGCTGAGAAATGCTGTTAATACAAACAATTCAACAACTTCAGTGTCTACTAACATTTCCTGGTAAATATCTCTATTTCTTAATAAATATCAAAATTACATTTCTTACTTGTTAGTGGTCTTGTTGGGGGTGGTATTAAAGACTATTTTCTTGACAGAATATAAAAGGTGATTTCTTCAAGTAATACATTTGCTTACCATTAAGTATCTGATTCTTTTCACATTATTAAAGCTAACTTTGATGTATATGCTGTTGAAACATAGCTTATTAAAATATCATAACTAATAAAAAGAACATATAAGATATTCAAATTATCGAATGATGTTGGTACATTTATTATGGAGGCCCTTTTTTTGGCGAGCCAAGAACTCAATATAATTCACTTATATATTTTTTTTATTTCAAAATATTAAGGGGTACAAATATTTTCGGTTGCATGGATCAAATTTGTAATACTTCAGTCCTGGATATATGTGTGCCTGTCACCCAAATAGTGTTCATAGTACCCATTAGGTTGGTTTAACCCCCTCCCTTCCTCTCCCTCTCCCGTGGTTGCTTGCCACTGAGTTTTTCTTCCCTCTGTGCACTTGTGTGCTCCTCAGTTTGTTCCAATTTAATACTGAGTACATGTGGTGTTCGTTTTTTCATTTTTGAGACACTTCACGTAGGAGAATGGTCTCCAGTTCCATCCAGATTGTTGCAAAAGGTATTAATTCATCTTTTTATGGCTGAGTAGTACTCCATGGTATACATATAACACATTTTATTAATTCATGCACAAATTGATAGGCACTTGGGTTGATTCCATATCTTTGCAATTGTGAACTACACTACAAGAAACATCCCTAAGGACCTCTGAATTCTGTGTGGAGAATGCTAATTCACTTCTTGGGAGTATTTAAGAGAGACTTTTGATTTTTTGTGTTCTCAGAACAACCAAATTTTATTTTTGGAAGTGTCAATTTGGTTTTTGAGAACTTCTAATAATAAATTCCAAGCTTTCATTATTTCTTTAAACTGGCTAAGGTTTTACTATTGTAAGATGTGTCTTGTTATCTTTGATCTTTCTTATTCATCAATTCTAAGTATTATCTAATTTTCTTAAGACAATAATGCATTTATCTTAATTTTTTTGTTGTTGCCTGGAACAGATCTTGGTTCAAAAAATGGAAATCTGTACTACTAAGTTTGGATAAAAGGAAAAAAAAAGATTAATACATCTTCTTTAACACTCAAATGACAAGGGAAAGCAGTGACAGGCACCAATCTGTCTTCCTTCAGTAGTAATCTGTATTAATCAGATTCTTTCTTAATTATGTCCTCTTTTTCTGATCTACTTTATAAAAAAGAATGGGGCTTTCTTTTGACTTCATAAATAATATTTATATATTTTCATATACATAGAATATCTTGAATTATTTTTACTTTCTCTGTTGATTATTAAAAACATATATGCTTAGTTTAAAATTAAAATATCAAGTTATGTATCTAATATATAATATATGTTCTTTATACTGTACTAATGCAAATTCCTCTAATGCACTTAAAAATAATATATTCTATTAAAGGATATGCACTTAATTCATGGTTTATATTTCTTGCTATAGTTCCTCTCTTCAGAGAGTATATGAATAGGTTTATTAGCTTTGTTTTAGGGATTATAGGTTCTTAATTAACAACATCCAAATTTATAGGACTGACAATTTTGGCATGTTTCCTTAGCTCACATGTCTGAGCTTGGATGAGAAAAAGTAGTCTCTTAACAGATCAGCATAGAAAATTGTGAATTTTAGTATACTGAGATTAACATACACAAGGTGTTAATTTTCCTTCTCTTGGTTACTATTGTAGATAAATAAAAGTTCAAGATTTGGAAAAGAGTTATTTTCCCTCTGCATATTAAGCTTCTTAAGCAAATGCACAGTTGGCTATAATGAATGCCATCCATCTGAAGAAATACAAAAACAGGGCTTTGGAATTATATTTTTAAAATGCGAATTATTAATATTGCATATTCTCAATGTTTAGTAATTGTAAAAGAATAGTTGGTGTGCCAGGTAGTTGTTATTTAAACATATTTTCTTTTTGTGTAGATATGTTTAAGTGTAATTATCACTTTAATGATTATTTTTCTATTTGTTATTAATATTTCTTATGATTTTTATACATCCTTTAACTTTATTTTATATTGACATAAAGTCTTTTTTAATAAAACACAGAAATAGTGTTATATTTTAAAAGACTCTTTTAAACATTTCCAGACTGAATCTTCATAATAAGAATGGGGAAGAGATGAGTCACAAACTTTTAATAATGAAAGTAACTTCATCAATATTCCACAGGCATTAAAGGTGCGTGTCTCAGGTCACATAATCAATTATTGCTCATCTGAGCTGCCACTATCAAAATCAAGGTCGTGAAAGTTTTTAGCTGATAAAACTTATTTTTTCTTTTACTATTATTATGTGTGTTTCCCAAAATCATGAACTGAACTTCACTTCATATTACTTCCAAGTCAACAAATATTTACTACTTTCAACACAGCATGTATAGGATTGCCCAGCTTTACATAATGCTAATATTGTAATACTTCAGCATAATTTGAAAAATGTGGTGGCCTCCCATTGTTTTCAAATGAATCCTTCGGGGTAAAAATATAAATAGATACAAAAGGAAATGGAGATTAATGGTAAATGAGCTAAAGAGAGCAAACACCACGCCCACTGTAGTAAGCATTTTGTATTATTTTAATGTTTGCACAAATAATGATGTTTGGAAATTGCTTCCCAGTCTGCCTTCAAGTCAGCAGACCACAGTAAACAGCCTGAATTTCAATAATAGTAATATGCTGTGGGGCCAAAATGTAATAAGAAACTAATTTTTTTTCTAATGATAAATTTCATTTTTGGCTCCCTTTGGAGGGTACTGGAATGCATTAGCTATCCTCCCACAGATCAAAGTTTCTGTCTAATATCAGAGAGCAAAATCAGAAGCAAACCTTGGAGGCCTGATTTATTCCCTGGTAGCAGCAATGGGGTAGCAGTGTCCTGACAATAACTTCTGAATAAATTATTAAATATTAGTTGCCTCCATCAGGTTCACAGAGGGTGATGTTGGAGGGTTTTGCCGCAATGTCTGTAACATGGTCCAGATCAATGAATCACTCAGTTCTGCTTTTTAAGATGCATGTCTCCATCTGTAAATATTTATCCTATAGAAAATGCTAGTTTCACTGAAGAGATGTATTGGAAGAGATTTATTCATTTGATAGAATGATTCTTCAGGAAGCCAAAGCCTATATCATCACAGTTTTTACTAGCTGGTTTCCTCGGGCACTCCATGGCTTTCTAAAAGTAATTTATTACTCATTTTAAAAAATCAATCTCAAGAATTTCAAAGTATGCTAACACTATTCTTGACTTTGAATATATTTGTATGTACTTAGATTTTCCACAGTTTATATTTTACATGGCTTACAGCTGTGCTATATATGGGCATGGACATGGTTATGAGCAATTTGGAAATCTGTGGTTTGGGGAATTAAAAATAATTTTTGGTTATTTTGAAATTATTTGATCAAATTATAAAATGAATATAAAACCCAGTAGAATGTAACCATGGTGTCTTTGAAGAATTTTTTTAATGATAATTATTTAAATTTGCAAGGATTTTCAGGTTTACACTTAAGGTAAAAAGAGCTCTAAACTCAATTATAACTTTGAAATTAGAATACTAAAAACACATGAGTAACTTATTCATGAAAAATAACTGCATAAAAAGTAATCCATGCATTCTAATATCCAAATATTCTTTCTCAAATAATCAGCCTCTGAATATGTTCTCAAATGAATAAACATCCATTCTTAAAAGCTTTTGCAGAGACTGTTAGACACTGGCTGAGAACTGTGATCTGGTTGAACATTTCTCTGTTTTGCTTGTCACTGAATGGCTAATATTTACACTGGGAGTCATGTTATCAATGACTTGCAATAAAAGAGCTTCTTGGAACAGTTTTCTTTTTAGCCAAAGTTTTCTAAGCAATTAAAATTGGGCTACAAGTTACATTACAAATAGAAATACAGATAAGTTGTATAATTATGTATTTTAATGCATTACATATTTCACAGCAGTAATGAATTCATTTATATGGATAAGAATGAATATCGAGACTAACAAAGATAGCAAGGAATAATTAGTCTATTATAATCTTTCACTTTGCTGTAGAATAATGAATATTTCTGCATTTATTTATCTTACTTTTAGTTTAAAAACCTATGTGATATATACTTTTTTATGCCAAACATGTTCACTCTATTTTATATTTATACATTAAAAGTAATCTGTCAAAGTCTAGGTAGCTAGGCTATGCTATTTTTGATCCTAGTAATGTATTATGTCAAAGCTATAGCCCACTTCAACTCCTGTAGCTGCAATTCTGTCCAAAGGTTCTAAGAACGTCTTAAAGTACAATAATACATTCTGTGTTTTATTGACCCAATATGAATATAATTTTTATGTAAAAAATATTTCCTCTTCCTTTCATTTTATATTGTTCTGATTATTAACAATCAGGGTGAATTCTTATAAAATTTAAATTTCTTATTCACATTATAAAATAAAATGAGTGAATTTCACATGTACATAGCTAGGCATTTTATTTACCAATAAACACACTAGATCCATTCATTCGTCGAACATAAACAATCTTGAGAGTCTACTAAATAGCAGTCATTGACTTAACCACTGAGAAAAAACACTGTTCTCAAAAAACTCAGAATTCTCTTCAGAAATATTATTTTCTATTATAAAAATCAGAAAGCCATGTGAATTAAGATTTGAAAAGCTCATCCTAATAATTAAATATTTATAATTCTGTTGAAATATCATTAGTAAAATTATATAATGATTGATTTTTAAAAATATGAAAGGCTTTCTCCTCAGAGGTAAGCCACCTCCTTAGCTGAAATTGCTCTGAATTTTTTTATTTTTATTATTATTATTATAGAGTAATCACTGACAAGCTCTTTTATTCATATGTGTACTGATGGAGTTATTTTGTGTCATCCCACTAGAATATAGCACATAAAAGGTCCTTGATACATGTTTGCAGAATGAAAGAAAGAAGCTGTCAGTAAAAACACAGCTTGTTAGCAAAGGCCTGAGTTCATATCCTTAAAGAAACAGATTCTACTAAAAACATACCATAAACCCAGCCTCCTCTAATGATTACTTTTTTCCTAGTAGTTCCTTTATACTCCATACTCATGACTATTTTCTATTTGAAAGATTGTTGTTTTTCAAGTTCAAACATTTTTAACATTTTAAAAGAAAAGTTTTTAGAAACCAGTGGGGATAACTAGGGGAGAATGTTGAACCAAGCAAATTGTTAAAGAGGGTGCATTTAAACTCTGACAATATCGATTACAGATGTACAGTGGGACAAAACCAAAATGTCAACGCAATATCATGTATCTATCTATCCACACATATGTATATTTTAATAATGTTGTCGACAATCTGATGTATGGCTATAAAGATGGTTAAGATAAAGAGATCAATGATGTTTGCAATATAAGCATTTTGCTCAAAATTTTGAGGTATCACTGTGGTCCGCACACCATACGATAAGCCCTAATTAGTCAAATATTACCTACTTTTCATCATAAATATACGGAGAAGTCAGATTACTATTGTAATCCAAGAAAACAAAAGTCAAAGACTGAGATGATTCTACCTAAATTGGTTTATAGATTTCAGGATCACCAAACGCCTCTGATCTTCATCTCAGTAATTGCATCAATTTCAAAATATAAAAAAGGGGAGGATGTTTTTATCACATAGAATGTAAAAAGAGGCATTGTTATAATTTAACAGGGGGCATTTACCTTAATCCTATATGATCTTCATGTCCCAGTTCAAAAGTTTTATTAGACAAATAAATGTAAATAAATTCAACCCTTAGTAACAGTTCTTTTCTTTAGATTTCTAAGGAACTAATTTTCTCAATAATCAATAAATTCCTAGGATATGCTATAATTTATTGATATGAATAACCTGATTGAATTACTAAGCTGACACATGTAGCCCTGAACTTTTTACCCTGTCAAAACTCAAAAACATTTATTTGTATTCTTTGGGTTGAAATGCCTTTTGTAGCCCATTCCAATCTTCAAAAAAAAAAAAATCAAAGTGAGAAAATATAGTGCAACTAAGTAAAAATAAATAATATAACCAGTTTATTCCACAAAGCAAATCCACATCTTAAGGTTTTGCCATTTGTGCTGGTCCATTTCCAGTGGTGACGAAGAGGTGCTATCTTCTTTTGAAGGTTGGGAAGAGCTTGTGCTTTGAATTGTTTGGTAAGTTAATGGAAGATTACTAAAATTCTCAACCTACTTCTTATACAAAAATTTAATTTTACAATAAAAGAAATGTTATATATAATTCTTAAAAAACATACAATTCGAGATAGCTGAGTTTTACAATTAATCACCAACTAAAAATTATTGAATTTGGAGTAGAAAAACTTTGTAACAGATAGTGACATTTCCAACTTTCTATTGGCATTTATCATGTTTGTTCAGCAATCTTTTTTCTATGGAATACACATAACTATTGGCACTGTTCCAGATATATTCAATTCACTAAGCATATGATTGATTAACCACTGCATTAAGCTTTAAGGGCCGTGGGCAGATGAAGCTACAACAGCTGAGGTGACCTGAAGCATATAACCGCTCCTTGATTTCTTTTCACTATGCAATGATGTCTTACTATTGTGCTAAATGCATATTTTATTTTTCTGGCAGCCTACAATGGTACCCAGAATACCAGCTTATGTCCAAGATGAGGTCACCCTTCCTCTCCTGGTCCCCTCCGTGTGAATATATCTTTCAGCTTATTCAGAACCATTGCACCTTATGATTTCTCTTTAGGACAGTGTGTCAGGGCTATGATTTCCAACCCAGCTTATGCTTCCTATTTACTTGTGGAACTTTTCAAAATGCACAGGCACCAGTTCCGTAACAGATGAGAGACTCAGAATGTTCAGATCCTTCCATTTTTTTTTTTTTAAGGAAGCCAATGAAATATTGTTTGCTATATACAGTGTACATTTTTTTAAAATTTGTTTTTCTATTATACATAATTTTGAGATAATTCCTCAGTTTTCTTTCCTTTGAAATAAATAAAATCAACCCCACATAAATCATAAATGGATTTATGCTCATAAATCATATGGATTACCCATTCTGGAGATTGAGCCTCCTTGTTAATGATACACCGACATAATAAAAAATGAACTCTAATTATAAAACAAGTTTCTTCTCATTTCATTAATTCAGATGCTAAAAGAAACATCTATTTATTACTGCAAGAATGAATAATTTATGTGTTACTGTAGCATAATTTTTACGTTTATTATTGTGTTTCATAGTTGATACAACCCCTTATGAATGGCTGACAGAGGAAGTATTAATGTGAGTAGGCATGACACGGATTACATGTTTTATTAGTTTGGATGCATAGTTTACAACTTACACTTTAAACTTTCCCCGATGTCTTATGGTGGAAAATAAGCTATGATTCATTTTAATTGTTGTTTGCAGTTTAGAGACAAAATTACATAGAAACTATGGGAGTGGAAGAAATTGGCTACAACATCCACGACTCATATGTTTCAGGGAAATATTCATAAACTCGGGGGTTTTATTAGGTCAGCTTTCATTTCAGCCAACTAAGTGAATTTAAGAGACTTACAAGTCAGTGTAATCAGGCAAATTTTCTGGATTATGTAAACAAAATAAAAACTTTAATAAACAAATAATTTTAAATGCCTTATTAAAACTTACACTAGCTACAGTAGAGTCCAAATTTTTTCTCAACTTCTTGGGGTTATGTAAATGCCTTCACTAGAACTGAGAATCAGAGATAATATCATTCATTTTAAATTCATTAACTTTCTATATCCATTGTAATAACTTCCCTATCAATAATAGCCAGTTACTCCCTCATCATACAAAATTACTTACTTAAAATTAATTTTATTTTTTCTTTCTCTAAACAGCCTCTAACAGACATTATTAGAAATAAAGACATTACGAAAAAATCTGAACAGCAACCGTATTAATTCCCCTTAAGTTGTGAGATCTCAACTTGCCATAATTGAAACATTGCCAAGTCAAATAAGTAGGAAGTATAAACTTTGCCTCATGTTTAATATACACCTGCCATTGTCATTTGGTGTAATCTGGAGGTAGAATTCATATTTGAGATTCAAGACAAGGACTTGAGATTTTAAACACTATTTTTCAATATTTAAATAAGTTTGCTTGATTTAGACTATGAAATTTAGATAAATTTAAAGCAAATGAATTTTGAATATTGACAGAAAAAAGTTAAATAGAAAAAAATTTAAATCCTGAGGTAGGAGTTGTAATAACCTTATTAAAACTTAGTTGCATTTGATGGCTAATGCAAACCTAAATATAGATACAGACAATAAGTATTGTTAATATACAAAATGGAGCACAACTATTATGTGATAATAGTAGATAGTATAATTTCCTTTGTTCTAAGCAAATTACCTCTGTTATTAATGCCCCTGAGAAAATACAAGCATATATATGCAGAACCTATAAATTTATATATGTCCTATATGCAGAATAACATCTCCCAATAGAAAATGAACACCAGTTAAAACCTCCCCCCAAAATTCAATGTAGAAGTTCGGTGTGCTTAGCCACATGATACATAGATTTCCTTTTCCTGTTCTGAGAATGTCTTCCTTAAATCTAAAACTAACCTTGGATCTCAATAAAGCATTGGGAGGAAAAGTGAAAAGCATTCTTACTAGCTCTGTAAGAACAGGAAGAGGAGACCATGTATGATAGCTCTGGGTGTAATTTGTGGCACTAAGAAATTAGGACACTGATGTTCACATGAATAAATGATTGAAAATAAGACGGTGTGAAATATTAAAATGACAAAATAATGTTTATTGAGAGTTTGGGGGTTGACATCGATGTATCTTGACCTCAGAAACATCAAGGATTTAGTGTAAAAAGAATGTCACATTTTGAGGCTTTATTCATTTGCTGTTTTTATTCAATAAAATTATAAACTACTGGTCGGGTACGGTGGCTCACGTCTGTAATCCTAGTGCTCTGGGAGGCCGAGCCAGGAGGATCACTTGAGGTCAGGAGTTCTAAACTAGCCTGAACAAGAGCGAGACCCCGTCTCTACTAAAAATAGAAAAACATTAGCTGGGTGTGGTGGCAGGCACCTGTTGTCCCAGCTACTCGGGAGGCTGAGGCAGGAGGATGGTTTGAGCCCAGGAGTTTAAGGTTGCTGTGAGCTAGGCTGATGCCATGGCACTCTAGCCTGGGCAACAGAGTGAGACTCTGTCTCAAAAAAAAAACACACATACACACACAAAACAAAAAACAAAAAAACACAAAAAAATTATAAACTACTATTTTGCTTTAGCTAGCAGTGTGGTTATTTGGACTGCAAATAATTAAAAATTATTTTATGGTGTTTTGTGTTCTTCTGGCCCTACCTATTCATGCTTAGCTTGTAGGATGTGATATGCTATCTTCCCTCTCAAAACTATTTTTAATTATAAAATCCATTCCATTTAATTGCAATCCATACTCCCCTAGGATTAAAATAGAGATATATATGTAAATGCTTTCAGAATTCCTTATAGTACACAATTATCATTTTGAATACATATTCCCTTACTATATTTCACATTCTGTGTAAAATGTAAATAATTACTGGAAAAAACAAAAACTAACAAAAAGAGGAGGCATTAAATTTCGGGACAATGGATTAGTATGAAAGTAAATAATAGTAGCTGATTGTAAATGGTTCTCAGATTCATTAAAATTAATATAAACAAAAGAAAATTTGATTAGGAAATATAAAAATATATTCTATACTCTTCTGTACAAATTTCCTTTGGTCTCCTGAGTAGCAAAAATATTTTCAACAAAATAGTATTATTTTATATAAATCATATATATTGTGCATTTGCATTTTTATTTACCAGATATTTCTTATTGAATTAAAACAAGTTAGTGCACTCAGGAGAACTATACAGTTTTTGAAACACCAGACTGGTTGTTTTATGGTGAATTAATTCACTTAGGGCAATGTCATCATTTTATAATATGTAACATTAATGAATGATTTCTATAAATGAATAGGTTTTTACTTAATAAATTTCATCTTAGAAAGAGGTTAAACTCACAGATAAATAGATGTGTAAATCATGTATGTTTATGTATATGTATTATAAATGCTATATACATAATATATATTACATATAGACCACATATATTATATACATATATTTATTCATCCAGATGCATTAAGATGATAAAAAGTATTTCCAGGGGAAGAGAGACACTTTGAATCAATTTCATTCACAATATGTCAGAATTATTTTAAAGTTCATAAGGCAGCTCTAGAGAATTTTTGTATTAGTTCTCAAGAAGTATAGGTTGTATACTATATTCTTTGATCTAGTAGTAAAATATAAGGTGAAAATATTGAGACAAAAAGTGGGGTAGGGAGGGAGAGAGAAAGAGGGAGTGAGGGAGAGAGAGATTTGGGACTCCCTGTAGAATGCTACAAAATTCATTTTGAAGGCAATATAGAACACATAAAATATCAACTCCTCATGAATATGACAGCAATGCTTCATGCCTTTTTACTATTTCTTATATTACAATAATGTATACAGATTATGAGTGCCTGAAATAAATATATACATGAATGAATTTATTCATTAATCAAAAACTCAATAATAAAATATGACTAAGTTTCCCACAGAATAAACTATCTTTAATGTAGAAAGTCAAATTCTCTTAATGTTGAAAGAGACTAAATAACATGAGGTTTGATAGGTCTTTACCAGAACTGTTAGCCACACTGAAACTTCAAGGAGACCTTATGAAACAGTAGAAAACAGAATGTGTAAGTTCGTGCATACCTGTGGTACAGCCAAGTATATGATTTAATGCTGATATGCCTGCCCCACCTGTCCCCAGTTTAAAAGACCATAAACGCAGGAGACTAGTGCTTGAGAGACTATTGACATGGCAGCAGACTCACTCAGAGAAGCCTGTAGAGGCTTATACAGTATAAAATCGCCTCTTTAAGGAGCAATGGGAGGGAGTATTGGGTTGCCGCCTCTGAGGAGCTGTTTCTATTCAGTCATATCCTCTGGTGAAGTTTTCCATTGCCTGTCTTTTGGGAAAGTAGAATACCAAGAAAAAAAATGTCGTGTTTCGGTTGGGATCCACGCAAGTTTAATTAAGTTCACGGGGCATGAGAGGAGACAGGAACATAGGAATCGATCCACAGCATTCATTAGAGGCAGAACAGAAACGAGGAAGGAAGGAAAGGCGGAAGGAAGGAAAGAGGAAAGGACTGAAGGAGAAATGAAAAATGACAATTAGAACAGACAAAACAAAGTTTCGTTTTTCTTTGATAATTAAGATCTATTTTCATAAACATCATCACTCTATTAATCATGCAATAAAAGTTACCCTTACTGATAGTACACTATAAACTATGTAATTTTTAAAATCACTGCTTTCGACAGCACTCTAAATTCAATATTTCAGTGAAAACTCCATTGCTGCTGATAATGGTAGATAGCTCTGCAACTACTCTGGCTTTGGGCGTCAGAAACTCTGGCACGAACACACCCCAGATTCAGAAGGTTCTGCTTAACTTCATTCAGAAAAAGGATTTCATTGAACATGGATTTTCTTACATTGCTCTTCAAAATAATTATTTATAGCATGTAAATCTCATGCCTATGCAATAATTTCAAAAAATAAGAAGGGGCTGTGATTTCATATTTTGAAATGTTGTATTTGTAATGTGCAAAATTTTCCTGATACTTGAAGGTGGTTCAAAGGAAGTGTTCAGGGCAATTTCCATTTCTAGCTGTGAGAGAATGACAAGGTACAAAATTACCCTCCTACTGGAAACAACTAGAAAACTGAAAATTATTAAGAAATAACAACTTTAAAATATTGGTCAATATGTATCATAGGACTATGATTGTTAGGAGATCAAAAGCAAATAAGAAGACACCTGTCATTGCTAATACTTTCAAACTGGAGATGGTTGCTCCATTGTGGTATAAAACAAAATCCCTGCTGAGGTGAAGACACAAATATTGGGGTTCAGAGAGGGTAAGATATCTAGGATTTGCGGAGCTGAAATTGTCACAGTGTGTCACTGGCTGACCACTAATATGTGGGTACATAGAATGAAAATCTATGCAACAAGGCAAGAAAAATTTTTGAGGAAAGAAAAATTATCTTGAAAGTGTAGGATTAATAACTCCCATAACACACAGAGGGCCAAGAATCATTTAAATTCCTTCTAGCCACAGTAATATATATATATATATATAAAATAATGAATAATTAACTTGGCCTTGAAGTTTAAGAGTCAAGGTTATCCTGGACCCACCGGAATATAGCTTCAAAGCAAGCCTCAGGAGCATGTAAGTAATCCACAAGTAATTTAACTACTACCAGAAAAAGGTAAATGCTCAAAAGGAGTACCACAAAATCTAGTCACCAAGATAAAATTTGTAACATTTTTGGTTTGAATTAAAAAATACTACACATACTAACAAGAAAATGAGACATAATCAGAAAAAAAATAGTCAATATAAATACAGAAATGACACAGATGATAAAATTACCATAGGAGGACAGTCAAAGAGCTATTATAAATATGTCTTATTTGCTAAAGAATGTAAAAGATAACATTTATGTAATGAGAAAAGAGCTGAGAGGCACAAAAGAGAAACCAAAAGAAATATCTAAATTTAAAAATTACCCAATTACAAAATGAAAGAAGCATTGGATAGAATTAACATCAGATTATGAACTACAGAAGGAGAAATCAGTGAATTAAGATTGGGAACTAGGTAAGGATTCCAATTCTCATCACTTTTCTTTATCATTGACTCTCGTTTTTTGGCAAAGCACTAATGGGAAAATACATAAATAAATGAAATAGAATAGAGAGATCAGAAACAGACTCACATAAATGTACTCAACTGATCTTTGACAAATGAGCAAAGGCAATTCATTATATAATAGACATTTCAACAATTGGTGCAAGAAGATTTGGACACCAATATGCAAAAAGGAAAAAGAAGCCATCTAGACACATACTTTACGCCTTTCATAAGAATTAGTTCAAAGTTGATCATAGATATAAATGTAAAATGCAAAACTACAAAACATGTAGATGAAAATATAGGAGAAAATCTATGTGACCATAGATTTGGTGATGAGTTTTTAAATACAACCTCAAAAGCAAAATTCATGAAAGATTCAATGGATAAACTAGGGCTTATTAAAATTAAATCTATCTGCTCTCTAAGAGAAAGTGTTAAAAGACTCAAATGACAAGCCATAGATGGGTGAAAATGTTTGCAAAACACATATCTGATAAAGAACTTGTACTCAGAATATACAAAAAACACTTAAAACTTGACGGTAAGAAAACAAACAACTGAAATTAAAAATGGCCAAAAATCTGAAAAGACCCTTCACCAAAGAAGATACACAAATGAAAAAGAAGCATGTGAAATGATGCCCAATGTCATTTGTTATCAGGGAAATACAAATCAAAACTACAATGAGATACCATTACCCACCTATTAGATTTCTAAAATCTCAAAACACTGACATTACCAAGAGCTAGTGAGGGCAAAAAGCAACAGAAACCTTCATTTGCTGCTGATAGGAATGCAAAATGGTGCCACCACTTTGAAGACAGCTTGTAAATTTCTTAGAAAGGTAAACATTGTCTTACCATAAAATCCAGCAAGTGTGTTCAAGGTTATTAAGTATGAAATGTCCAGCTTTTTAAGAACTAAGTCTGACAGTTGAGCTCTCTGACATTTCACTTTGATACTTCTCGTTTTATTTTTATTGTGAAGGTACATCCTCAGTCTTTCAAACACACATTTTGGCTTATGATTATCTTTCAAAATTTTTTTAAAGTAATTTTTATGAAACTATGGATAAGTCAAAAATTTGCGTTATTTTATTTATTTCTGTCATGGAACCAATGCAGTGCAGACAGCTAAAACTATCAATGAAATGTTTGGGAAGGATGTGGCTGATGAATGAATGCACAATAAGTGGATGGTTTGAGAAGTTCCGTTCTGGTGATTTTAATCTTGAAAATGAGCCATGTGGGCAACCAGAGACCAAGATGGATAATGATGAGCTGAAAGCTGCAGTGGAAGCAAATCCAACTGAATCTACGTGTGAATTAGCAGCAAGGTTTGACGTTACTATTCTCACAATTGGACTATTTGAATCAAATAACAAGGTAAAGAAACTCAACAGATGGATACCACATGAATTAAATAGACATCAGAAGAGAAGTCATATGGAAGCTTGCATTTCTTTACTGTCACGACATAAAGGTGAACCGTTTCTACACTATATTGTTACATGTGATGAAAAATGCATTCTTTTTGACAATTGCAAGCGTTTGGCCCAATAGTTGGGTAAAGATGAAGTGTCAAAACACAGTCCAAAACCGAATATTCATCAAAAAAAGCTAATGGTGTCTGGTGATCCAGCGCTGGTATTATCCACTATAGCCTCATGAAATTGGTCAATTGATTCCAGCAGATGTCTACTGCAAACAACTGGACAAACAATGATGAGGAGTGATTAAACAGCTGAGATTGGTCAATAGAGACAGGCCAAACCTCTTGTAAGACAATGCTGGACCACATGTCACACAAACAATGCTGCTGCTCAAACTACAGAAGCTGGACTTGGAAACTCTCTCCCATCCACCGTATTCACTAGACCTTGCACCAACTGACTACCACTTCTTCCAGGTTTTGGACCACTTCTTGCAAAGAAAAATATTCAATTCTCAACAAGGTGTGGAAAACGCCATTCACAATTTCATCACCACTCACTCTCCAGGCTTCTTCACTGCTGGCATAAACAGCTACCATTAAGATGGCAAAACTGTGTTGATAGTTTAGGTGTATACCTTGATTAATTGTACTGCTTCTTTTTTGAGATATAATAAACTAAACTTTTGATTCGAAATCAGATATTTCATATTTAATTACCTAATGTATACACAGTCAATTTTGAAACTCAAAAACCTGCATGCAATTGTTTATGGCATCTTTATTCATTAATTGCCAAATCTGGAAGCAACCAAGATGACTTTCTATAGTCAAATGATAAACAAACTGTAGTACATCCATGCAATGTAATATTATTCAGTGATACAAAGAAAAGAGCAAGCCACAAAAAGACATGGAAGAACTTTAAATTCATATTAAGTGAAAGGTGTTCAGATTTCAAAGCACCACATGTACTCACCATCAAATTGGTATTAACTGATCAACACATAAATGTACATATAAGAATAACATCTATTGGATGTTGGGCAGAGGGGAGGAGGGAGGGGGGAGGAGGGAGGAGGGGACGGGTATTTGCATACACAAAGAGTGCAATGCGCACCACCTGAAGGATGGATATATTTGAAACTCGGACTTAGGGGGGAGGGGGGGCAAGGGCAACATAGATTACCTAAACATCTTTACCCCCATAATATGCTAAAATAAAAAATAAAAAAAAGGCTACATCGAGTATGATTACAATTATGTGAAATTATTGAAAGGAAAAACTATAGCTATCATAAAAATATTAGTGAAGCTGCAGGTTTGGGGCAAGGGGAGAAAGACCAAATGGTGGATAACAGGGAATTTTTAGGGCAGTACAACTATTCTATATGACATTGTGATGGTGGATATATGACATCATGCATTTGTCAAAACCCATGAAACTTTACAGCACAAAGAGTAAACTTCAGTGTAGTTTTATGAATCAATAAGAAGTTGCAGCATCTCAGGAAGGAAAGCAGTTGTGACAAGAGAATCTAAGAGCATTACAAATATACGAAACCTCCTCAATGAAGTGGTTGGAGAGATTGGGGCCGTGGACCAGCTAAGCAGTGTCTGGATTCCTGATTCACAGAAACTGTTAGATAAATGTGTCCTGTTTTTAGCTACTAGGTGCTGCGGTAAGATGCTATACAATAACAGATAACTGATAAAGTCAATTATTTATCACTTCTTCTGATTAAGATGTTTTCCAAATGGAGAACTCAGCAGTCTTCCATCATTCCATTTTATGCATTCTCTATGTCAGTTAATCCTTCCCACTAAGACAAGAAACTCAAAGTCAACCTCAAATTCTCTGTTTTATTCTAAGAGATGTCTCACTAAGATACATCACATGAATCTACTCTTTCCTCTTCATTTCTGCTGCTACTGTGTTAATGCAGACACTCATCATTTCCCAGCTATCCTACTTGCAATGGCCTCCATGTTGGCTATGCTTGACTGGTTACTCAATTTCAACTTTTGTCTTCAATCTTTGAACAATTTAGAAAGTTGAAAATACATTTCCCAGACTTCTTTGAAGCCAGAAGTCTGGAATTTCAGTGGGTTCAGCCACACCATCTTAGGAAGACAGAACTGTGGCAGAGGCAATATTTTTACTTTCAGCACTTGGCTATTGCTGCTGTCAAGCACAGACATTGAAATATGGGCTAGTGGCCACGATAAGGTACTGTTATTTTGGACGTCATCTGTGGTAGCCTTGCCTAGAACAAGCCCGGTTAGCCTTTCTAGCTGTATTCAAAGCTCCTATTTCCTGTATTAATTCCCTTCTTGATTAAAATACCTAGAACAATTTCTATGTTACATTGAATTGTTACTGACACTGTCACTAAATGTTCCAGTTTTCTGTGTCTCTTCTGACTCAGTCTGTCCTCTACTTGCTTCTAAAAAAAAAAAAAAATTATACATAACCATGTCACACCTGCGCTAAAAGTTTCCAGTGGCAATTCATTTCTAACAAGATAAGGTCCAAATTTCTTTTCTTATAAAAACGGGTCCAATGCTAAGTTTTTGAAAGTAGAGAGAAATTCATATTCATAGTCTTTTATCGTCAGAACTTTACAAGCTACTTTTCATAGTATAAGTGTTCAATAAACACCTATTGGATAAATATATCAATAACTCCATGATTGTTCTAATTATTGAATATAGAGATAGTTGGAAAGATGGGTGTATAGATGAGAGAATAAATCTGAATTGCTATAGTAAGATATATATGTTTCCCTGTCTTTATAACATTTTATTATACAATATCATAGGGTTCTATTATGCAATTTTGGATGGAAAATGAATAAGATGAACACAGAAAGCATTTCTTAAATATTAATATATAAACTTATGATAATGGCTAATATATTTATATTATCTTAATTTTGCAAAGGGATTTCGTATGGTTTAACTCATTCAATTCTCACACAACCACATGACAGTTTTTGAGATTTATTTTTATTCCCAATTAACATATGAGGAAACTCAGAAAGCATAACACTAAGTGATTGGAAGTAATAGATAACAAAACAGGAATATGAATTAAGTCTTTCTTCCCCTAACAATCACATTATTTTGGCCTTATACGAGTTGCTGACATGTCTTTTAATAATACTTCTGTATTTTTCTTTATAATATTTAGTGTGAAATACATATTGGTAGCATTCCCACCATAAATTTTTTACACATATTGATTTTTGGGGTGCCTTAGGAAAGACTGTCAAAGAAATTCATTGTTATTTGTAAGTTAGGTTAATTCATTATGAAATTGTTTTTAGAATTTTCAGTATTAAGAACCACATTAAGCAATCTGTGTAGATATATATATATATATATAATCTCTATTTCATCAGCAAGAGACTTTTCATTTACAGCCAGTCTTATCTCCAGTAACGTTTCTTTAGTTTGGTAGCACTGGGGTTAGAAAATTTAATAATTAAATAAAATTGCCTCAACAAAATAAAACAATGACTGCTTTCAGGTGATCTGCTAAAAAGAATATGTAAAACACTTAGAGTAATGACTTTAGTACATTCAATTGAAGATGGAAGGGTGGATGTCACATCTCTCTCTCTCTCTCTCTCTCTCTTTCACACACACACACACACACACACACACACACACGCACGCACAAACTGTTATATCTCTGGAACATAGATAAACATTGCCGAAAGACACTGTTAAGGAGTGGAACACATTCACACAGAAGAAGTAATGATGAGTACGAAATAGAAGATGAAAGGAGAATTAAAGTAATCATCGTGTCTTGAGGAAAGTCGATTATGAGGAAGCCGATAGGATGATCTGGGATCTGATCCACAGTGTAATGGGAGCCATAGTAGATTTTTAAGGGGAAGGGAGAGGTCAACTTATGATGGAGATAGAAGTGCTATTACATAAACTAAGAGTCACTTGGGTGTCTCTTGGAAATACATTTTGACCTTAGATTAAACGTTTTGTACTTTAAGAAGGAGAACAAACCAGTCATGGAATAAAGACAGGGAGGAGAAACTACTGAAGTAGCCTTATTTGACTTTGGATTGCAAGTTCATAATGAAGAAAAATAATCACGTAAAATTATGTTTCAATTACATAATTGGAATGTGATTAATGGTGTGTATATTAATACAATCTTGCCATTATGAAGAAGAAAATATTTATGTAGAACCATTACAGAAAAGTTGAGCGACAGTATTTCGATGTTTATGAATAGAATTGCTGATAGCGTATCGGATTTCAGCTGTCCACAGACAGTGGGAGTGACTTTAGCTTGAAATCATTTTAATAAACTGTTTCATAAAAAGCCTGTGGAGCATTTGGCATCCTTAGGTTTCTTTTTAATAACTAGCCCATAATTAAATATGGGGCTTTAATGATGAAGAACAAAGATTCAGGTTGATAAATAGAAAGAAATGACTTATGTGCTAACCAACTGTGTCAGAGCAATGAATTGAAAGCAGTCAGAGTTGCCCTGACTGCGCGGGAGTAAGGAAGCTGAGATGCTGTCCTGCAGAGGTAGTCAGAGCATGTTGTAACTACAATTCTTGATTGCACTGGGACACCATGTCTCAGTGTGCCTGCTAATCCCTCTACGATATCAAACATCTTTTTCTTGGGTTAGTTGTGAAGAAATACATGGTGTTATACTGAAACCCCTCGCAGGGCTTTTAGATTAAAAAGGAATTTAATCAATCATTAAAGGTGCAAATGAGAAAACTTTAGTCTTTTTCACCAAAAAAAAGAAACAAGGACTAGAATTTCTGAGGTATGTAAGGAAATATTTTGATACTTAATCTTAGGGGGAAGAAAAACCAAATATGAGATAGAATTAATTATGTACACAGTTGGCTCTCATTAAATGTTTATATATTTAAGGAAGCACTGAAACACATAAGAAAATATATGAAAATATAAGGTAGCATACTTCTATACGTATATGGAACTTGACAGGCAAAATAGAAATAAAAGTTCAAAAGCAGAAAAATAAAACTCCTGGGGAACATAAGATTGGTTGTTTTACATACATTTGGTGAAGGGAAGAAAGTGAAAAATTGATACTAGGTACTCAAGGAAGCAAAGTAAAACAAAATGGAAATGAACAAATTAGTTGGAGATCAACCAGAATGACCTTAGTGACCAGAATAAACCCACTTTTAGCCATCTATTATGTTTTCACGCTTCATATTCACTGAAGCAGAATGTCTATATTTTTACAATCTTGTGGATTATCTTTCCCAGAAGTTAACTTTATAGTTCTGTAAACACTAATAACCCTCTCCTCAATTTCTCTTTCTTTTCCAGTCATTCTGCATTGCCGTTAAATGATACACTATTTAAAATTTGCCATTCATACTCTTTAGAATTATTCAATTATCTTGGTATTACTTGCTGATGGTTGAGAGTGTTCATTCTCATAATTGAGTTCCTTTTATCATTCCATTTTATGTCTTTTAAATTACCTGAAATTTTCTGTTTTGAATTCTGATAGACAAGAAGAGTATACAATACTAATGTCCAGTTTTAATTGCTCCAAATTGGTTTTGACAACAGGTATTAGAAACAAATTCTTTCAAAGTAAATTCCAAAAACCCACAGGCTGTAATTTACTTTTTGGTTTACACTGTTTCAATTTAGAGGGACAATTTCTTCTTTTCTCTCGATGTGATTAACCATCCTGTCCTGGAACCCAGGTATGTGTATGTGTGTATGTGCAAAGAAACACACAATTTGTTAATTAATTATAACTTTGAGTTTCAATCAGTGTACTGTATCTAAAATTAATCATTATGTTTTTTCACCTGTTTCATAGTTACTGAAAAAAAACGTGTGTGTACCTGAGTGTGTCTTTGTGTTTGTGTATCTCATATAATAATGACCTCATCAAACAATATGATCTGGTCAATCATATATTCAAATTATGATCATAAACTACAAGTAAGTAGGGAGTTCATTTTACTGAGGCTGGGTCTTGTTTTTTATACTTTGTTTAACAAATGTATTATAATAAATGCAATATTGGTCTGCATTAAAGAGAGAATATAAAGCAAAACATTTTTCATGCAGTAGGGGAAAAAGTTATATTGGGTTTCATAGGATGTGTATTCTATTTATAATGAGGAGACTTTTTTTACTTATTTGATTATAGACACTTTCTAACTGTAGAAAACTGAAGATGTCACGTATATATATCAGTTAGTGTGAAAAAAAGATGGAGGAATTGAAAATATAAACACAAGGTAATGGAGATGAATCTGTAAATAACTGCTTAAGTTAAAATTAAAGTTAAAACAGAAAGAAACAAAAATTTAAAAATTGACCTTTTTCTAAAGACACTAGGCACCAGATTTATAATATAAAATCATATCTACACTGTATATACAACCAGATGATTTCTCATGTAATAAAAAATACTCACATATTTATAATTATTGCTTTATGGACTTCCATATACTTGGTAATATTTTATCTTATATTCTCATTGAACATTTGCCAAAGATGTCAGTTATTTGTTTCATTCTTTCTTCTTGGTCAGCATGCAAGTTATATTGTAATTCTAGGTATATTTAAATACTTTTACACATCAAGCAAACCTATATATGCTTCTATTGTGAATTGCAAATGGTGATAACTGTTCCTCAGAAAATAACACTTCCGGAGAGACTGCACACAAGCTTACCTGAACATTGTTCAATGTGACACAATTAAATGGATAACTATAAATTCAGTAGTAATTTATATGTATATACATTTTATATGTACATAAACTACATATAAATATATAAGTAAAGTAGTTCAAATAAAATATAAAATATATTTAAATGTCCACTTGAGCTAGATTTATGAGACAATTCAGAATTATTTAGATTGGATTTAACCAATCATGTCACTTCTGTGGACTTTTATCCTTCAGTTCCTTTCATTTGTTAAGACTTACTGACTACTATGTAAAAAAAGAAGCTGTTCCCACATTATTTTATCACAAATTGAAATAGGAAGAAAAATTTAAAGGAATAAAAAAGGCTGCAAGATTTCCCAGTCAGTTTTCTACATGCACTGGGGAGTTTAGCTAGCAGATAACCAAAGGATAATTGTATCTGGGCTTAACCATAGCATGTAATGACCCAACCTTTGCAATAAACCTGTTGACAAAGGCCACATTTTATTCTCCAAGATGATCTTCAGAAATTTAGGAAAATGGAGTTTCATGGCTAAGATAAGAACAAAAATGGAGGAGGAACAGAAAAAGTTCTTTTACAACAAACAAAATATAAAAAGAGTGAATTCCAGGAAATAAGACTTCACCCGGCCATGGCACAGTGCCTGAAAATTAATTAGGAAAAAAAATATTAAGATCATTAACTCCAAATTTGGCATGATTGAGATTTTCATAGGAATGTACACAGTGAATGAGAATCGTGACATCATTAGTCGTCAGGGAAACGCAAATTTAAATCACAATGAGATATCATTGAGCCTCTTTCATATAAAGTGGAACACTTGTACCCATCAATTCCACCCCTAAATATTTACCCAAGAAAAATTAAAACATATGCCCACAAATGCCACAAATGGCAGCTTTACTCAAATGACTATAAACTAGAAATAATGAGACTGAGCAGGGACCCCTCTTAGAGGCCTGCTGGGCACGCCCGAGGGATGGAAAAAAAGGGAAAATCTTGAATCTCTTCAAGGGAAATTTCAGGCACCTAGTGTACCTAGCCAGCCTTGAAAGGTGAATGAGCGACCTCATAAGCAAGAAGATAGTAATAATTTAAAACAGGAGTCACCCAAGCAAGCTAGAGTCACAAGATGTTTTGTTTTCCGATATAAACTGAAAGGTAATATGTGTTAACACATATTCTTGAGTTGTTTTTGAGAACCCCAGGCCACAACTAGATGGAGAATGTTGACCACTATCAAGTAGACCTCAGATAAGAAAGAAGTGAAGACTGAACACTGACAACTTTTCTTTCTCTCAATTTCTTCCTAAGCGCCTGGACAGAGTCACTCCCACAGGCTAAACTTTAACATTACTTTCTGCTGACCCCACGGTTTTAGACGAAGCCTTGTTTCCTTAACCAATTGCTAATCAAAGAATCTCTGAATCCACCTATGACCTATAAGCCCCTATTCAAGTTACCCTACCTTTTTGGACTAAACCAGTGTCTAACCTCCATGTATTGACTTATGATTTTGTCTATAATTTCTACTTTCCTGAAATGTATCCCTCCCTTTAAAAATCCTTGCTTGTAAACCATTGGGGAGTTTGAGTCTTAAGATTTAGCTGCCCATTCTCCTTGCTTAGTGCCATGTAATAAACACCTTTCTTTCTCTCGCTGCAAATCTTGGGGTCAATGTTTGGCTTTGCTGTGCTAGGCAAGCAGACCCAAGTTTGGTTCAGTAACAATAAATGATATGTCCATCGATATTTAAATGAACAAACAAACTGTGATATAGTTTATTTAACAAAAAACCAATGAACAATAGATGCACCCAACAACATGGATGATTCTTAGGAAAATTATTTTGAGTGAAATAATCCAGATACAAAAGAGCGCACGCTTATGAAATCCATATGTATGAAGTTCTGGCATGGACAGAGCTAAGTTACAGTGATAGAAACTAGAATGGTAATGACCTCTGAGCATGGAGTAGAGGAATTGACTGGAAAATGGGCATAAAAGAACCTTCTGGAATAAACAAAATGGTTTATATATTTATTGTCAGATCTTTACAAGAGTGCACATAAAACCCATTGAGTGATACTCTTAAGTCTGTATACTTTGTTGCATGAAAATTTTACACCAATTTAAGAAAAATGCAAAAATTTTGAAAATGCTTTTAGTGGTTTGAGAGGTTTTGACTTTTTTTTAATCTTTCAAATGAGGTGTTTATATGTACAATCTATACTTATATCTAAAAGCCAAAAGTTCCTTCCTATATTTAGTTTTTTTTCATATTTCATTTTTGTTGAAAGGAATAGAAAATAATACACTATTGTTGTATCAGATTTGACAGACTAGATATATATTTATAGTGAAGAAGGAAATAATACTACTATTGAATTTGCAAAGAGAGAGAAATATATAAGGGACCTGTTGTTGCTCGAGAGAGTCCATTTATGGCTGCAGTGTTTGCGTTTGTTGCTGTCTCCCAAAACCCTGGAGTGTCCCTTCAGAACTGTTCATCTAGAAATGTGATTTTGTCAATGTCTCAAGAAGAGCTCAAACCCTTAGAAACTGACCACTGCTAATGAAATCCACTAGAGATGGATGTAAAACTCGGTGCCTTTTTTTCTTGTTATATCTGGAGAAGCTTCATAATAATATTGTTATTTATGAACATGGTATCAAAAAGATAAAGAATTGGGTAATTTTAAGGGTCTGTTTCATCCATATTGTGAGATAGCTAATAAAAATAGGAGATAGGTTCATGCCTTGTAGTTGCCATACCTACCTTTTGAGCCATATATGTTTACTATGACAAATTCTTACTTTTTTCATATTATGCACAACAAAGATTATTTAAAATATTTTGCTGGATTGCAATTTGTTGAATTAAGCTTGATTTCATGATAATGGAAGCAACACCAAAAAACTGCTATTTAACTGCAGTCAGATTCTGTCCACTACATGGAACAACCCAGGCCAGCACATTATTTGGAAAACAATCTGCTACACCACACTGAGGGTGAGAAAAGCAGAGAGAGGTCTGTATCAATTGGTGCTTCAGGAAGGTCAACAGAAAATAAATTTCAATATTTAATTATTCATTTTTCTTAAAGTGAAAAATGACCAGGATTTTGTTTTAAAAGATAAGGAAATTTGAAGGGTTTAGATCTCTAGTGCCTGAGGGTAGTAATTAAACTTGCTGTGCTTTGTGAGCAATTGTATGGCTTGAGGCAAGGCCCATGGCAAGACTGCCATGGGAGTCTGTCTGCAAGAGTGAAGCTAGTTATATTCATTTAGAACTTTCTCATTTTTTTTTCTTTTAATATCATCTCTTTAAGGGCAGGGAGACCATTATGTCATGTCTTTAATAGATGCATTTATTTATTTACCAGGCTGCCTGTTATTGTATTGCTTGATGATCATTGAACTTCTCTCATGAGAAGTGTACCTTCCCCTCTCCCCTGCCATTCTCACCCACCACGGAGAACAGAGGGAATTAACATTACATCAGTAGAGCTATGGGTTGACTTTTAGATTTAGTCCAGACTGCTGAGTTTGCTGCTAAGTGTATTCATGATTTGTAGCCAACACAAAAGCCTATTTTATTATTTTCACAATTTACCATCATAGTTTCACCTATTACCTTTGCTTACATATTTATACCAGATACATTTTACTGTAGGAAGATAATCCAAAGTAATGTGATCTAAAATTTTATAAATTAGGATATTGACATAGGCTTTATCATATTGATTTTGCATTTTAATATAACTGACAAAAATATCAATCATATACCTAATAGTGACACATCAGTGTTTCCTGATTTACTGATTGTATGATTGATTGATTTAATAAATTTTTTCCAGTCTTTTATTGAAATATGTGTTATATCTAGTAAAGTTCACTCTTCTGAATGTAGAATTCTATGAGTTTTGATTCTATGCATAATCAAGATATAGAAAATTTCCATCACCCCAAGTATTCTCTTATTTCCCTTTGTAGTCAATATCATATCCACTTCTACCCTCTGGAAAATACTTCATTGTTTTCCATTTTTATGCATTTTCATTTTCCAGAAAGTCATATAAATGGAATCATAAACTATGTATGCAGCCGTTTAGTTGCCTATTTGACTTAGCATAATGTATTTGTTGCACATGTTGGTGAGTATATCTATATTGTATTTTATCACTGAGTAGTATTTTGTATCAGTGTGTGGATATACCCAGTTTGTTTATCCAATCAGAAACTGAAGGATGTTTGGGTTTTTTTTTCAGTTTGGGAAATTATGGATAAAACTTCTATAAACTTTCATATACAGGTTTTTGCAAGAACATATGTTTTCCTTTGTCTGATATAAATATCTAGGATTGGGATTGATAGGCAATAATGTTAAGTGTATTTTTATACTTATAAGAAATTTTCAAAGTAGCAATTTTATTTTGCATTCCTACCAACAAAATGTGGTCCCAATTTCTCCATATCCTCAACAACACTTCATATAATAGATTTTTTTGTGGTTTTATTGTTGTTTGTGAATAAGGTACGGCATCTACCCTTTAAGAGTACACAGATTCTGTGTGATTTGCTGCCTGCCAGTAGTGTTCGAGGTCTTTAGTTCATTTCTATAAAGAACATTGCAAGGAGGTATGCATAAAATAAAGGCAGATAGAATGAAGAGCTAGAATTAGCCAATTTAAATAAGAGTGAGTGTTTGCTAAATTTATGTATCACATATAATCAGACAGGGCAGAGAAGGAAGGAACTAAACTGCTTCTGAGACAAGAGCATTTGTAAGAGTATCTGAATGGGAACCACAGATGAAATTACCCAGAAACGCACAATGTGACTTGCTTCTATTTGCAGCTAGGAACAATGGTGCTCACAATTCTGTCTTTCTGAACATTTGCTGAATTATATAAATGAGACAGCTGCAATGCACTGGCCTAGAAGACAATAGATACAGAGAAGGCAGGCAGGGATAGAAACAATCAATGCAATTAACAAGAGGTCAAAGATTTGTGTCAAAAAAAGGCAGGGGAAGCAACAAGCATTTGCCTAAAAATAGTGGGAACCTCCTATTAGTATCCATGTCTGCTATATAATTTCTAGAAAATATCCTATGACCAAAGTCAAAGGAGAATTCAGAACCTGGAATAACTTGAGTAACAGCAGACAGAAACATCTGAGAAGATATGACAGGAATGGAAGTATAAATATTGATGGAATGAGGTACATATTGCATTGTTGCTTCAGAGATGGTAAATTCTTGCCTATTTAACACTTGCATCCAAATCATACCGGGTTAACCCCAATCCTTTATTCATCCCGACCCTAATAGTACCTCTCAGCTTCATTCCTTTTTGCATTGCCTGGTTCTGTAGATTTCTATGAAAATTTAATAGGTCATCCTTTAGCTGTATAAAAATCATTCTAATAGTAGTTTTCAACTGGTTTCAAACCAAACCAGCATGCAAATCCAAAGATGTAACTTATAACTAGTCATTCTGAATGATCATGAGTACAAATACTGTTAGATATTTACCAGAATACTAAGTATATAAAGGCATATGTGGACCAGAGAAAGCAAAATTTTTAATAATAAATCCTATGCAGGTTATATTGTTCTAACTCCAGTGTATAACTCAAGGTAGAACTCAATAATCTTTAGTGAATAAACTTCAACATCTGAGAAAGAAAGGAATGAAAGAACCTTTGAGTATTTGTAGAACTCTTTTTTTTTGAAATCACCAACCAGTGAACAAAAAGGTTAGGGGAATTTTCTATAAATTTCATAATGTAAAAATTTAGCATTATTTACACTGAATTATGCAGTAGCACACATTTAGAATCATAGCTGAGATTCTAAATCTGAGAGTTGGACTGAGAACTGTCCAACTAATCTTAAACAAGGCACTTAATCCTTTAATATATATCATTTATATGTGAAATGGAAATAAATTTGTATAATGTAGGTTGCAGCTTTTATATGACAAAAGAGTAAGCTCATATTGTAAAAATGTTTGCAATTCAGTAAGTACAACATAAGAACATATAAAAAATGATACAAAAATTTGGAGTCATTTCTTCATCAAATATTTATTGAGAACTGTTCTATGTTGCACAATATTCTTTTCTTTCTATTTACTTTTTATTTGTGCATATGTATATGTATATATATATTCATGGGGTTCAAAGTGAAATTTTGTTACATTGATATATTGCATTGTGGTGAAGTCAGGGCCTTCAGTACATAGTCACTGAAGCAATGTACATTGTACCCACCAAGCAACCTCCCATCATTCATCCCCCTTCTCCCCCATCCTTCCAAATCTCCATTGTCCATCATTCCACACTCTGCTTCCATGTGTACACATTATTTAGCTCCTACTTATAAGTGAGAACATATCATATTTATCTTTCTGTGTCTGAGTTGTTTCATTTTAGATAATGACCTCCAGTTTCATCCATGTTGCTGTAAAAGACATGATTTCATTCTTTTTTAGGGTTAAATAATATTTCATTGTGTGTGTGTGTGTATATATATATATATATATACCACATTTTATTTATCCAATCCTCTGTTGATGGACACTTAGGTTGATTCCATATCTTCACTATTGTGAATAATGCTTTGATAAACATAGGTGTAGGTATCTTTTTTATATATTTATTTCTTTCCGTCTAGGTAGATACTCAGAAGTGAGATTGCTGGATCGTATGGTAGTTCTATTTTTAGTTCTTTGAGAAATCTTCATATTGTTTTCCATACAGATTGAACTAATTCACAATCCCACCAACAGTGTATGAGTTCCCTTTTCTCTGCATCCTTGCCAACATCTGTTATTTTTTGTCTTTTTAATAATAGCCATTCTAATTGTTGTAAGATGAGATCTCATTGTGGTTTTAATTTGCATTTCTCTGATGATTAGTGATGTTAAATATCTTTTCATATGTTTGTTGGCCATTTGTCTTCTTTGAAAGATGTCTATTCATGTCCTTAGCTCACTTTTTAATGGGGTTAATTTTGTTGTTGTTGTTGAGTTGTTTGAATTCCTGGTAAATTCTGGATCTCAGTCCCCTGTCAGATGTATGGTTTGCAAATATCTTCTCCCATTCTTTAGATTATCTGTTCACTCTGTTGATTATTTCTTTTGCTACTTGGAGAATATTCTTGAATCTAGTAGATAATACAATGAACAAAATATTAAAACCTACAGAACTTAGATTCTGACCAAATAAAGTAACAATGAACAAGTAAGTAAAATACATAATATGTTAATGGTGTTAAGCTCTATGGTAAAAAAATAAAATAAAAACAGGGAAAAGCAATAAGAAACACTAAGGTTAGTGAGGGTGGCAAACTTAAATTGGGTGAATGAGGAGGGTGAAATGGTGATATTTCACCAAAGATGGAAAAAGATAAAAGAATGAGTCATGCCAATATCTGATGGAAGAAAATCCCAGGCAAAGGAAATAGAAATGAAAATGCCTTGATTTGGGAATTTGCCTAGTGTGTTCAGTAAGAGCAAGAAGGCAGTGTTGCTGAATCAGAACCAGCAAGGAACTCATGCTGGCATCAGGGAACCAGACTGCATAAGTCTTTGGAAGGCCCTGGAAGGATTTGCATTTTCTCTCCCAGAGATGAACACCAGTGAAGGATTTTAGGCAGAGGAGAGGCATGATCCGTTTACATTTTGAAGAGTCTCTCTGACTGTTGTATTGATAGACTGAAATGAAATATGAATGAAGTCTGGAGATTGCTTAGGACCCATTACAAATACCGAGAGGAGAGACAGTGGTGGCTTGGATTGGAGTAGCTATATTTAAGGTGGTGAAAAGTGGTTGGACTCTACGTATATTTTAAAAATAGGGCCAAGAGTGTTTCCTGATGGATTGCATGTGATCCTTGGTGAAAAGATAAGGGTCAGAGATAGCACCAAGATTTTTGGATGGAGCAATTGGAAGAATAAGTTGGCATTTACTGAAAAGGGTAAGGCCATGAAAGGGGTAGATTTAGGAGTATGGATTTGGATATATAAATTGGAAATTGCTGTAAGATATCTAGGAGAAGATATTCAGTGCACAGTTAGAAATATGCTTTGGGAGTTTGGGGAGAGAGCCAGACTAGAACTATATATTTGGAGCTATCCATTTACAGACAGCATTTTAAAGCAATGAGCCTGGATGTGGTCACTCTGAGAGTAAGCATGGTTAAAGGAAAACAATCAGAAATCCAAAGACTGAACATTGTGGTACTTGAGTATTTAGAAGATACAAGGAGAAACCTACAAATCCAGGTCAGGGAAATTTGATGATGCATGGAGAAAGAAGGATGAATTGCTGAAGTAATGGACTTGTGCAGGCGGCACATTATGGTTTAAAAGTTCAAAAATTGTCCCTAGACAGGGATAAAGACCTTAACCACAGTGGTAAGAGGATTGACATAAGATATAGATGATGGATATGGTCAGATGACAGAACATGAAGAAATGCTTCTCTGATGGATTCTACTCGGTGAAATAAGAATCACAGTCACCCATTACCATAGCTCTTGCTCTGTTTCAGACACTATTCGAAGAGCTGTGTTTTTATTGGCCATTAATGCTCTTAACAACCACATGAAGTATTATCATTATTCTCAGTTCACAGATGAGAAAACCGAGATGTAGAGAGGTTAAGTGAATTGCCTGATGTCACACAGCTCATCAGGGACAGCCATCTAAGGGAGAGGGAAGTAAAGGGATGAGAAAGCACAAGAGGACTACAGGGTACACTGAGGCCCTCTGTGAGGTTAGTGATCATGAAATCAAAGGAGTGGGTATATTTTACTGTGAGATAGAGAAATGTGAGTTCAATCATGGACCAACTACTTGCTAAATGTTTCACTCTCAATATAAAGATTAACTTCAGTTTCTTCATTTGTATAAACATAGAGAAGGATTAAAAATAACAACATATGTTAACAGAGTTGGTAGTCTAAAAATAAAATCTCCCCTGTTATTTTGATTATTAGTGGCAATGTTTCTGTCATTTCAATTCCGACTACCTTGCCCTTGCCAATTTTGTTTTTTGACTGTTTATTGGCCAAAAGCCAACAAGTTTGCTCGATTCCTAAAGTTAAGCCTTTTTCCTCTGACATGTGTTTTAGGAGTGGCACTTCATTTTTGTGACTTCTCCAGAAATAAATGAGTTATAGCTTTTCACTGTCTTCCGCATTTCACAACTCACTTCTCAGGCCTCCAGTGAATTGGGAGCCACAAAATTGGGGCTGGAACTAACTTTAAATCTGTGAAGGGGGCTGGCTTGCAACATGGTTTTTAAGGAGTTTTGACTCCTGATTCCAACACTTCATAGAAGCACTACGCATGAATAATTATATTCCTCTGACGAGCAGAATTTGGCTGTCTGCCTCTCCATCTCCTAAGAGAAGCTCTTGCTCAGAGCTGGCTTATTCGTACCCTGGTTGAGTTTTCAAATCTTATTGAGAATTGTGCACAGTTACTGTACTCATGTTGAGTTTGGAAACAGTACAGCAATGCCGGCTTCATTAATATCTGGAAGTACAGAGCCAGGAGCCAAGTTTGTCATAATAATGATAACAGGAAAAAAATCCAACTGTAAATTAACATTCTGGCAACTTTAAAAGTGATGCTGGGAAAAGGATATTTGTATTATTCCAGTGAGAAACAGAGATGAGTCAAAGAAAAAACCATAAAATCTTTCTTAACTTCAGTGGTTGATCTGGAATAGAGGCAGCTGCCTTATTCAACTTTACATTTCAACCTTCTTTATAGAATAGAAGATTAATTTATTGAACTATTTGTGGGGTTATGGAGCCATCTATAATCATCATCAGTCCACATCTTTGACAGCATGAAGTATTTTGGATTTTGCCAGTTTACATGATCTATTGAGATATTTCTGGTATCTTGTTGGGGTTTTATAATAATTTATACTTATTAATCATATGTTACCAACCATTCTTTAGATTGCCTTTTTGGTGAAATTACTACTCAGTAACTTTTCTCAATATTTCTATTGTATTGCCTGACTTTTCTTAAATTAGTAGGAGTTCTTTGCATGATTTGGAAACTAGTTTTTGGTCAGTTATGTGTGTTGCAGATATCATCTTGCATTCAGTAGCTCATTTTTGTCTCTATTTGACCTGTCTTTTGATGAAGAGAAGTTCTTGAATATAACGTAGTTGAATTTATCAATCCATTACCCTATGGCTCATTCTCTTTGTGCCCTACATTAAAAATCCACAATGTCATGAAGCATTCTCTCAGTATTAACCCCTAAAGCCTTTATAATTTGGGTTTTAACATTTTTCCTGGTGGTTCTTCAAGATTTTATTTTGCTAATTTCAAATATAGAGCAAAGTTGAAATAATGTTATGGTGAATACCTACATACCTTCCATTTAGATTCTACCTTAACATATTACTGTACATATTTTGCCAAGTACCTATACATCTATCTATCCCTCTATCAATTTACTAATCATTCTATTTCTTGATACATTTCAGAGTAAACTGCAGATAGAAGATCTCCCCATAGGTAATCTGCATGTGTGTTATTAACCTGTGTTCAATATTTGCTTACAGTTTTTCCATAGATGTAAATTTACTTAAATGAAATGAACAGGCCTAATGTTTATATTTATTGATTTTACCCAAACTTCTATAAAAGTATAAAATATTAGCATGAACTTAGAAAGTGTCCCCATGTTCCTTCCCAGCCAATCTTCACACCCACACATTCAGAAAAAAAATCATTCTGATATTTTTCACCATAGATTAGTTTTCCACAACTTTACATAAATGGAATTGTTCAGCATAAATATGTGTCATTCAGAAAATCTTTTTAAAGATTGATGTACATTGTTGTACATATCTGTAGTTTGTTCCTTTATATTGCTAAATTATATTCTGTTGTATGAAAATGCCACAGTTTATTATTTGGGGCATTATTCATCCTTTTGTGTAGATCTAAATTACATCTGGTATCATTTTCCTACTGCCTAAAGAACTTTTAACATTTCTTATCTGCTGACAGTGGTGTTTCTCATTTTACATTTATTTCACCTTCATGTTTGAAAGATATTTTTTCTGGGTATAGAATTCTAGTTTGAGTTTTTTTATTCCAGTATTTCAAAAATTCCATTCCTTTCTTTTCTGGGTTACGTAGTTTCTGACAAGAAGATTATAATTATTGTTTTCATTCTTCTATATGTAATGATGTATCTTTTTGCCTGCTTATTTTAACACTTTTGAAATCAAATTTTAAGCAATAGATTGTATGACTTGGTGTGGATTTTTCAAAATATTTATTCTTCCACTGATTTCCTGAGGTTTTTCGATCTGTGGGTTTATAGTTTTCATCAAACTTGCAAAACTTTGGCCACTAATTCTTGAAATATTTTTCAGCCTCACCCCTTTTATTCTGGAACTCCAATTACATGCGTACCTTCCTTGCCTTCTTACCACACAATTTCACGTTCTTGAGTTTTATAGTCTTTATAATTTCTTCTCACCCATGTTTCAGTTCTTTTGTTAGTACATTCTAGTCAGCCTTTAATCCTCCTACTGAACATTGGATTTCAGGTTGTCTGAAATTTTTATTTTAATTTATAGAAGTCCTAGTTTTTCAAATACACTTAGTCATCTTATAAAGTTTTCTATTACTGAAGATGTATTCAAGCTCATATTTTCCCTCTGTAAGTAATAAACTTGCCGTTGCATAATCTATTACAAGTTTGATATCTGAAGTCCTTATGAGTCTAGATGTTCTTTCCATTGTTTCTATAGGTTTTTCTCTCACTGTGCGTCCTTAACTTCTCACCTTGATTTTTTTTTTACTTTTTTCTTTATATTATTCTTTAATATAATATAACATATAGCTGGGAATTTACCAAGGCCTAGGATGATTGATTCTTCTTTCATAGAAGATTTGAATTTCCTTCGTTCAGGCTCATAGAGTCACTACAAGTCTAGGCCACTTAAAACAAGTTCAAGGTCCCTGGACTCCCGAGAGGTAGTGTGTGCAAGAGCTGTGGATTCTCGTGGGAACTGGATCTTTGCTACAGCTACTCAGGTCAGGTGATTTTGCCTTTCCGTTTTTCACTCTGCTCCTGTGGAGTCAAAGTATAGCGATTGTCATTTATGTCCCGACCATATCCCATCAAAACTCATCATTTCCATTCCTGACAGTGGTTTCTTACTGCATGCCCGATAGTCCTGGGACCATGTGAAAAGTGCTGCTCTATTTTCTGGGCAAGCTGGTGATGTTGGAGACATGAGAATTGACAAGCCTGGAAACAACCTTCGATTAGTGATGAATGGAAGTTGGTAATGAAAAATAACAAGTTTCCTTGTCCCTCTGAAGAGTGTCCTGTGCCATCTCTCCCAGTGCTCTCCAGTGTGATTGAGCCACATTTCCCTGAGCAGTGGTCAGTTGCTTAACACAAGTTGTTGACCTTCTTCCCTTCCCTAGCTCCGGGATCACTTCCTGTCAGAGTTTCGTTCCCCAGGAAACAGACTCCAGGGCTCTGAGATTTTATGTCAGTGAGGCTTATTGAGGAGTAGTCTCTCCATCTGTGAAGACAGATCAAGCAGGATTGGGCAAAGAGAAAAGTTAAACAGCAATGCAGTTTCTCCAAAGGCCTTACATTACCTCACAGGGAGCTTCAGAGTTGGAATGGCCTTCAGAGATTTCCCACATTCAGACAAGGAGCTCAGGCCTTCATGTACCCTGCACAAACCAGTCGCTGGGTGTGGGCTGGTTCCAGGGAGGGGGTGACCTTGCATGAGGAGCTCTCTTCAGCTGAGTCCTGGGGAGAGATTCACCTGAAAGCCAGCTACAGCCCACACTCTTATAGGTGTAGCGGAATTAGAAGAATGAGTGTGTCATTCCTGAAGGGAGAATATAGGTTGCATAGTACAGTATCCACTAAACCTGCCAATAAAGTACTTGCACTCAAATCTACCTCTGTGATGGTTAAGATTTTTTGTGTGTCTACTTGATTGGCCCATGGGCTTCCCAGGTTAAACATAGTTTTTGAGTGAGTTCGTGAAGGTGTTTCTGGGTGAGATTAGCACTTGAAGCAGTGGGCTGGGTAAAGTGAATCCCCCTTCCCAGCGTGGGTGGGCAGGTGGGCATCATCTAATCCATTTAATCCAACAAATTTCTCCTAAGTCTGAGTTTTGTTAAAACTCAGACTTAGGAGAAATTTGTCACTTTTTTTATATCTCACTGGTTTTCATTTCTTTTTTTTTTTTTTTTTTTTTTTCTTCATTGCTTGAACTGAGCCATCTTGTCTCAATTTCTCCTGCCCTTGTTCTGGCATTTATATCCTCAGCTCCTCTGGGTCTCAGGCTTTTGGACTTGGACTGAATTGTACCACCAGCTTTTCTAGGTCTCCAGTTTGCAGATAGCAGATCACAGGACTTCCTAGCATCCATAAAAACATGGGCAAGTCAATTTCTTTTTTTTTTTTTTGGGACAGAGTCTGGCTCTGTTGCCCTGGCTAGAGTGCCATGGCATCAGCCTAGCTCACAGCAACCTCAAACTCCTGGGCTCAAGCGATCCTCCTGCCTCAGCCTCCCAAGTAGCTGGGACTACAAGCATGCGCCACCATGCCCGGCTAATTTTTTCTATATATATTCTTTTAGTTGTCCAGATAATTTCTTTCTATTTTTAGTAGAGATGGGGTCTCGCTCTTGCTCAGGCTGGTCTCGAACTCCTGACCTTGAGCGATCCACCAGTCTCGGCCTCCCAGAGTGCTAGGATTACAGGCGTGAGCCACCGTGCCCGGCCCCAATTTCTTATAATAAATATATATAGAGATAGATAGGTAGATAGATGATAAGCTCCTGTTGATTCAATTTCTATTAGAACCCTGACTAATACAGTCTCTAAACTTGGCTGCTGTGGAAACCCAACCTAAGACACAAAGCAACCAACTATTTCTGCGCTGCCTCCTATGGAGGGGGAAGGGGAGGGAGAGATCTAATTCACTTCTACCCTGAGAGGGCTGCCCTTTGGGATCTCAAACTAATGGATAGCATTCTCTGTTTGACTTCTGTTCTCGAGCAGCCCATGGGCCCCAGATCACTGAGGTTCACAGATATCCTCAGGGCTAAAGTGGCCTTGGCCATCTGGTACCTTGGCGAGCACTCTCTCTCTTTCGTTTCCTCTTAGATGTTGGCTGGGCGGCTCCTTACTTTCTTATCAGCTCTTTGAGATTTCTAAGAAGTTTTAGGCATTTTTATTGAAGGTTTGATCTGAGTATACAAACTTGACATTACTGGAAATAAGAATCTCTTATAAAAATCTTAAATTCGGGATTTTTAGTAGTCAATCACTAATGAAATGGGCCTTCTGGTGTTGAAAAATGCGGCATGCCATTCAGCCCTTTTCAAAGCAGATCTCTGTCAGCTTGAAGAGAGCAGCTGCATTTTCTTGACCCTATGTCAAGAAATGGAATGATTTTTACCCTTATCTCTTTATACCACCAGGAAAAAATGATTAGCTGTCTGAACTGAGGGCCTGCAGGCCCCCGTAAGTTCAACCTGTATGTAAGTGATCAGACACATCTTTGTGGGAATTATTGCAAAGGCTTAGACTCTATGGCCTATGTATTTTTCTGTGGCAGATGCCTCTGAAACAGCAATGACCTGTGCTTGAAACTGGACAAGTATAACTCAGAACAGAAAATTATACTGATCTCTTATTTTTCAAGAAGTAAAACATAATTAAAAGAAAATACAAAGGCAACGTGCCAATTTAATTATCAGCCGTACTATAAATTTAATTAAAGTGGTACCCACTGTGCTGTGGGGTCCTGCTTGCTTTTCAAGGATTCCCTACAGCTGAATTTTTAAGCTGCTGTCTCACTGCTTCGCAGCTTTCTCTTTCCAGACCCCTTCAGGGCAGCACAAGCACAAGTTACAAGAACAGAGTTCAAATCTACCAAGTTATAATATAGAAAAAATCTATCAGGATTTGAATAAATGAGTAAAATCTCAGGTAGCTTCAAAAATATTGGAAAAAAGGATATGAAAAATCAAAAATAATGAGGAAGATATTTTGGATGGCAGATTTTTTCTGTTCAATATCTCCTAGCCCCACTTTCTTTTTCTTTTTTCCTTTAGATTTTAATGCCAACAAACTAGAACTAAAATAAACCTAAAGGATTTAAAATCATAAAATGATCATTGTAACCTGATCATCTCTTTTTTTGTTCCGATGATTTTAATACTTATTAAATAACTTATTTGCTGTCATAACACTTTGGGAAACATTTTTTCAGAGCTATAGAATTCTTGTTTGATTATTTAAGTCAATAGAAAGGTGCACACCCTCTATCTAAAAGACCCATTTTGTGGTGAATTTTTCAGAAATGTGCCTATTAAGATAACATTAAAACTCTGTGGGGACTTATGTGAAACAAATGCATAAGAGCTTTTCCGTCTGGGTGTGGTGGTTCACACCTGTAATTCCAGCACTCTGGGAGGCCAAGTTGGGAGGATCACTTGAGGTCAGGAGTTCGAGATCAGCCTGAGCAAGAGTGAGACCCCATCTGTACTAAAAATGGAAAAATTAGCTAGGCGTGGTGGCACATCCCTGTAGTTCCAGCTACTGGGGAGGCTGAGGAAGGAGGATCGCTTGAGCCCAGGAGTTTGAGGTTGCCATGAGCTAGGCTGACGCCATGGCACTTTACCCCAGGTGACAGAATGAAACTCTATCTCAAAAAAAAAAAAAAAAAGAGCTTTTCCTTCCGAGTGCTCACTGTGTGCTAGGTGTGCACTGCATGCCACCTCCTGGAATCCTGACATCTATCCCTTGAGGTACCTTGAGGCCTGAACTCAATCGGGGGGACTTGGGTGAGTAGGAAGGATGGAAAATTAGAAGAAAATGGTAAAAAGTTTTGCACACCAATATATTCATTTATCAATACCCATGATTAAAAAGCTGCTTGTCAGAGGGTGGGTGGGTTTCTTCAGGAGGCATCTCCAGACAAACACCTGCCCCACACACAGACACATGTGTTCTGCACTGCAGTTTCCCAAAGGGATCAGTGGACTCTACCTGGCCTCTGTATGCTTCCCTGCCACCATCACAGCTACACATCCAACTTGCCCCTTATTGTTAAAATCTCCTTGCCCTGAGAGTGACTGAATTTAATAGCATCCTGCTGACCCACAGGAAATGTAGGTACTCTTCCCAAGCGGGGGAGTGCAGGCCCCACACTGGCCTCATCTTCTCATTCTCCATGCCGCCTGCCTCCAGCAATCTCCCAGAGAACCACCTCTGCATCCTCTACGGGCCTCCCTTTGAAGGACACACTTCAAGGCCTTCCCAGAACATTCTCACCTTGTGCCACCATGATTGTGCACAACTCAAAACACCTACAGCCAAGACATCTCTGCAAGCATCTTCTTGAGGTCCTTTTGGCTAATTTGATTTGGGATGGGGATTACACTCTCTACTCCCTGACAGAGAGAGGAAAGAAACTGCCCCAGCACTTCCATTGGGTTGACACTCTCTTACACCCCCAAATGTTTCCCGAGTTCTCTAGTCTTCTTTCTCTTCCTATTCAGAGGGGAGGTTGAGCGTTGCAGTCAACACTGGCGAGGCTCCTAGGCTCCTGCTCAGCTTAACCTAGAACAAGGGGGCATTCATCAATCATCTGTTGTCGTGAGCTTTGCAACATTTGCTGAAACTCCAAGGCAAAAAGAAAAGTCTCATTGAACAGCCAAATAGAGTAAGAATTACTATCCCATTTTATCTCTAAGAAAACTGACCCACAAAAGATGAGGTAATATTTCAAGATGGCTTGATTATCGGTACCTCATGCTGTCTCCATTTCTCATTACATTTCATTAAGAATGAGCTGATTATATACAAAACATTCATGAATAAACATTTATTGAAAGTTAACATCGTCTTTGTTCTAAGTAGGCACGATGCAAAATGTTGACACATTGACTACTTATACTTTGCTTCTCTGCAATCATTCTTCCAAATTGCGTTTCAGCATGACCCTTTAATAGATTTTTAAAAGAGGAAAATCTTTTATGGCGTATCTGAGAATTGAAAGATTTCTTTTGTCAGAAGGATCCCATTAGAATCCTCAAGGATAGACTGCCACTTTCTTCTCTGACTTACATTGTGGTAGGGAATAGCACGGAATACACTTTTTCTTCACAACCTTAGAATTAATTCAAATTCCAGTGAAACTCCTTAAATTGAAATCCTGAGCATACCTGACCTATCTAATGCCCGTTTTCTCCAAGAGCTTGCGAGCTCTGAACTGCAGTATCGGAGCCAGAGTCTGAACAACTTTCCTCCTCATGTCTACCAGTTTCATTTAACAGAAACTGGCAGGACAAAATCCTCCATAAATGAAGTTCTGAATTGCCATCAATTTCTAAGAATAAAGGACGTGTTTATTGGTCTCCGGCTATACTAGACTAAACATATGGAAAAAATAAAAATAAAACCTTAATACAAAAACAGCCACCTTGGTGACTGAATGAAGGTAATGGGACAAATATCAGCAAGGAGAAATGTGCAGGGAACACATTGTAGCACCATTCAACCAAGGTCGCTGGCATATTCATATTGGAGAAATCGCAGGGCAACTCTACTCCATTCGTAAAGCAATCAGGACATTGGCTCTGACCCCTGCGAGGTTCAGATGCAGCAGATTCCTGGGCAGCAGCCTTGGAAGTGCCTACTAGGACAACGAGAAGCTGTCAAATATCTTGTTAAATTGTCATAGTCAAATACACATAGTTCAATGACTTTTCTAAGGCAAATTTCATCTTTTGCTCATTTATTTCAACAATTATATAATTATTTGTGGGTTTACTATGTCCAAGGCTGTGGGCTCATACTTTGAGAGAAATAAAGATAATTAAGATGTGTTTCCTTCTCTCAAACTTAAAATGTGGGACAGATGACATAATGGCCGTGCCATAATGCGTGCAATCTCTTTTTTTTTTTTTTTTTTTTTTTTTTTTAGAAAGATTGACACGATTTTGCCCGGGCTAGAGTGCCGTGGCGTCAGCCTAGCTCACAGCAACCTCAAATTCCTGGGCTCAAGCGATCCTCCTGCCTCGGCCTCCCGGGTAGCTGGGACTACAGGCATGCGCTACCATGCCCGGCTAATTTTTTCTATATATTTTTAGCTGTCCAATTAATTTATTTCTATTTTTGGTAGAGACCGGGGTCTCGTTCTTGCTCAGGCTGGTCTCAAACTCCTGAGCTCAAACAATCAGCCCGCCTCGGCCTCCCAGAGTGCTAGGATTACAGGCGTGAGCCACCGCGCCCGGCCCGCGTGCAATCTCTTTTGATGTTCTCAGGTAGCTACTTTGTTGATAGATTGATTTGAGACAATATTTCTCTTTCTCAGCAGTCCTGGAAAAATCCCAAATCCAAGACTGAGTATACATGTTGAGATCTAGTTGGCTCATGACTCTAAACCCCATTCACCTCTGCTGCACCCAGGAATATTTTCCCACATTTCCAAGCCATGAAATCCTTAAAGCATCTAGAGTTTCACTCATCTGGTGCTGATGTCATAATTCATAGAATTTGGTGGAATTTTATAAGTGTGGTGAAAATAATTGCCAGAATTTCCACAGACTCGAGGTTGGTATCATGTTCTTGGTTGCTTTATGGGTGATCACCTTCCCTTTCTCAAAACTACTTCCATGCTTATATCTATTGCCCACCTATATTCATTTTTTTAATTGAGAAGGGAAATTTCTGGAGAGGGAGAAAGATGGAGAACCTCTTTCCTTGTTTTGTCCAGAGAACTTTCTATTTTTCCTGTATTCCTCTAGAAGATTCTCAGCTGTACTAAGTCACTTAATACTAACACGTTACCATATTGTAGTCTCGTAATGGTAGAATAGTGTTTTAAATGTTGCATATGTTACATTGTGGCATTTTTGTACCCAGAGAGTATTTCTGCCCTGTTTTACCAATGAGAAAATAGAAACCCCAAGAGGTGAGAGCACTTTCACTGCTCATGGAAGTGAATAATTAGTAAAGGTAAGGTCATGCTCTCTCACATATATTTCATGGTGCAATATAATGGGAGTTAGAAATTGACCCACTTTGTATTTCAAAGTACCTGATGATGGAACCCTGAGTCAGGGTGGGGAGGGTTTAACCCTGAAGAAGGGAGTGAAGCTGGTGGAAGGAGCCTGAGCATTGGACAGAATGAAAGCAGATAAGGCAGCCCAGGTCTCTCTCGGACATCAGTCATCTCCTATGTCAAACTCCAGGAGCTGCTTTCTAAACCTCAGTGAGGAAAGGGGATAAAAATCCAAAACAAGAGACACATTTCTCTTTGTGAGACTTTGTGGTGCACACCCACGTATAAAGGTGCCAAACAAAACGATGGTGGAGACGGTGTCCCCCTCACACAGTATATCATGCTGGTGAATTTTGGAGACCAAAAATGTGCTGCTCTGACACTCTCCAGAATTCGATGCCTCCTTAGTGGTGTTGGTAATGGTTGACAAAGAAAATAGGAATAGGACCAAAATGGTGAAATTAATTGATACTTACACTGGGAACTTAATAAAATCTCCTCACGAGCATTCTTGGAATATGCCCTGGAGACTCACAAAAATAAGTGCAGATATTGCACAAAGGTTGGAGATGCAGCACGTGCTAATGGAGATAAACGTCAAAGTAATAAGAGTTATAATCACTAATTAGGTCCTATTTTAACCCCTAAGATTATGTGGTCTGAAGCATGAAGTACAAAAAGGTTTAAAGAGTTATGGGGATGCATAGTGTTTAAACAAATCATCATCATCATCAGTACCAGAAAGACTTGCAAGTGAGAAGGTTATAAATATTAGTATAATTTAATAGTTTGATTTATAAATTAAAGACTAAAACTAAAGTGTACATTTAGAGCAGTGAAGTTTATCATGCCCTTGATTCTCTCTTCCTTTTATACCCATTCACCTCTAGCCTAGATCATCTCTGCACATAGTGTTTCCACATGACAAAGGTCTTAGATGCTTGCTGAATGTGATTCTTTGTAGTTTTGCACTAGATATGACCTCCACAAATTGATAAACTCAAAGAACAGTCCAAGAGAATAATTTCTATGTTGTTGGAAAGTAAAATCTTTCCCTTGAAGAGACTTCAAAGGAAAATTTCAGTGCACTTGGAGCATGCTAAATGATCTTGCTTCATGTGGGTTGGTACCTAAATCCATTTCCACACAATGTCTGACTTTTGTCAATTTAATCAGAAATAAGAGAATCAAAGCCACACTCCTCAAAGTGCAAGTGTGCCTGACCACATCCTGATGACAGTGGTGGGAGAAAATGCTCACTTATATAACTCTCCAGGAAGAACATTCTTCTCATGCAACTAATGAGAATGCCTCTGCAGAGAATGCATGGATTTGCTCTAATCTTGACAACCATAGTTTATTATACAAGAATCCCTAGTTGCTCTGGGATCTTTTTTCAGCTATTTCCATATTGAGAATGGTTATCAGAGACTAAGATGTAATATCCATGTATTCTTTGTTTTTATTAAACTCATTGTATTGGGAATAAAGCCTTGTTAATGATTACAACAATTTTTGTTTTATCTAAACTTCCCCAGTTAGAAATTTTTAGCTTCCATTGCAGTGGGACCAAAATATGAAACATGTGTATTGCTAAATGACCAAATGTATCAACAGTAGAAGCATTTGCATTTTAAAAAAAATAAAGCATGTTTAACCATTAACAAAGTAGTGATTGTTTATTATGGAAAATGTGATAATCTATAAAAGAAAAATGGAGTTGAGAATCATCTGTTGGTTCAGCTTCTAGAAAAGTGACAACCATTCTAGCGTATTTCTTCATAGACTCTTTGCTGAATGCAATTTTTTACATAGCTGCAATCATCTCTAAAAAACAGTTGTTAGGCGCCTACCTGGAGGGACTGAAGTAATAGTTACAGTTGATACAAGGTAAAAGGAACTCAGAACTGAAACATACAGAACTGGCATTAACATAGTTAACCTATTTTAATCAATCAGTAATATGTTTTAAAGTAAATAAACCATTCCAAGTATCACTAACTAATTATCTTGATAAATATTTATGAAGTGTCTACTACATCACCAGGCATTATACTAGTTTCATTTATTATCTAATTGAGTGTTTTGTGATTTGTGAAATGTGTTTGTTATTTGGAACATTGAGATCAATATCTGGAGCTGTCTGATTGCGTTAACCTTTGCTGTCTAATCAAAATAGGTCTAATGACTGAGTCCATCCTCTAGTCTGGGAAGAGTTAAAAGTGGAGCATTTGACTTGTTCAGTGCTCACTCTCTGTCCTCTTGAGCCACAAGATGTTTGTTTAAAAACCCAAAGAAGTTTTTTTTTTTCTCCAGTGAAGCAAGAATATTAAAACCTCAAGGTTTTAGACAACAGAACTATTTCAAGCTCTTGTGATAAGACAGTTTATTGTGATCAATACTGAAAGCATGGGTGGCCATACAAAGTAGGCCAGCATATACAACTTATGCCAAAATTCCAAACACTGCTGAATGTACACTATGGAAAGGGGATGGGGGTAACTTTACCAGGGGGAAACCTGAAAAACACTTCCTTGGCCAGGTGACTAAGATTAACATCAACAGTAAAAAGCCATGTTGGTAGCATGTACCCTCAATGTGATGTGGAGAAAGTAGAACTTACATCAGTGCTCTTCCTCCTCAAAACTCAGAATCTGAGTCTGATCATGAGAAAATCTTTAGAAAAATCCCAGTTAAGGGACACTCTAAAATATTTTACCACTACTCCTCAAAACTGGCAAAGTCATCCAAAACAAGGAAATTCCAAGAAACTGTCACTGCCAAGAGGACCTAGGGAGATATGATGATTAAATAGAACGTGGTATCCCAGATCGGATCCTAGAACAGAAAAAAGCACCCTAAATGAAAAACTATGGAAACCTGAATGAACTATGAGCTTTAGCTTAATAAAAGTCCAGGAGATTTTCCTCAGAAAGCAATTTTTAAAAAGCAGGTGCCTCTCTGGTGAATTCTAAACAGAACAAAGGGGCTGCCATCCTCCAGTTACCTCGTTCACATTGTCCACGGAGCAGCACAGGTTGCCACCTTCCAATAACCAGCTGTCACCTTGAAAAATGAGGACACCACAGAGAAGGGAGTTAGGAAGAGAGAAGATTTTTTTTTCTCTTTACAGAGGGAAGAAAAGAAAACTCTTTAGGATCTGAGAAAAAAAAATTGTGTGAGATGAACAGCAAATTCAGGGGAAATGCTGGCCAAGTCCAGGGAAGCCAGGAGACTCTGGTTGCATGATTCACTGCAAAAAACCAAAAGCACAAATGGAAGGCCTAGGGAAAATTGTGACCCCAGAGGGAGCTGCAGTCAATGCCAAAGAATCAGCATCTGAGCTGCAGAAGACAAAAGAGACAGGAGGTCAGACAGGGCAAGCAGAGCAGGTAAGAAAGAAAGTAGGAAGCTGGCAAGGGAAAATGGCTGAGGATGTAAGCCATGGATAAGGCAGGATTCTGGAGATCTCAGATCTCATCACCATTTGGATGTTGCTAGCTGGGTGGCCAGGGTTCCCATTGGCTGACATACAGTCTCAGGAAGGGAATGGCGAGGGCAGAAAAGATTATGACATTGTGACTCCAGATGTGAAATATGGACATCACACACTTTTTTACCATTTAGTCCCATGCCCACTAGTGGTGCAGATGAGAGGTTAGAGATAGAAAGCAAAAACCACTGTTTGGTTCTAATTTAGCAAATACTACTCATTGCTGCAATTCTGAGTGTGCATAAACTATTCGAGTACAATCTTATCTTTCACTCTTCTGTATACATCTCCAGCCTCCCCTCAAAGTCTGTGTGTGACAATTGGAGGGAGAAAAAAAAAAGGTTCAGAAGCTAGCACTGTCTTTAAGAAATGAGACTTGCAGTGACATCAGCGCTTTGCAGTTTTCTCCCTCCCTATTATAACCATAAACTCTAAAAGGTTCATTTTCACTCATTCATGACTTTCAGTTATTCAAACATCATCTTCCATACCTTAGTGTATTCATGAAGATAAGAAATGATAAGAAATACAGAAACATAGGACTTGAATAATTTATGTTAGGTAGGTCTAATGGAATATGAAACTTACAGTAAACTCAAAATGGAAATTTGGTTTGGTCTACTCAGCAGGTGGTGGCTCCCTGGAAAACTGTGTGTACAAGATTTGCAAAGTGATATTAGTCGTTGGTGGACAAGGTTACTGCTGTTAAGTGGTCATGATTGTCCTATGTGAAAAAGGGACAAACAGAAGCTCTAGTTACAATTTCCATCCTTGTCTTTATACTTGGTGAACTAAGAACAATTTTTGATAGTCATGCTGTCCATATCTGTCTACTTAAAGCTAAGGTTCTAATTTTTCTCCAGCATAGACCATCATTTATATAAGGATTGACCAAATTTAGAGTCCTGAACATTCCTGATACACCACGTCGTTGGTGAGTGATGATACGCATGTAATGGAGTGACATGTGGGCGCCACATACAATAACATGTTAGACTATGCATTGGTAAAACAAATGACCTGTTCTTTTGCTCCAAATCCACAAAATGTAACATCCTAAGGATGTTACTCAACTGTATAGTACAGCATGAAACGGTCACAACTAATCCCAGGGTTTATTTGCTGACACCAAATTTTTCTTCAATTTTGAATTATAGCTTCAGGACAAAAAAAGTAAAATGCATCCTTGAATCTGTTAGCTTTTTGTCCAATTTGTCCTATCTGATTGGCTTAATTGGTACATTACCAATTAGGCACATCGACATCTGGCATCCTCTCCCCTCCCTCAATTTTTGTCAACTGTTAAAAAATATTACATAAAGATTAATTAGATAACTGATTAATTCAATTTGGGTGAAGTAAATTTGCTACCTAATGATATAGAAGAAGCAATGAGGCTTCAATTCAAAACCACCCAACAAGAGAACCTGTACAGCTCATTGGGTGTTCACTGTTGTGGAACACACTCTGTAGTTTGAATTTATTCTCTGACCAAAATTATGTAGACCTACTTTGATCTGCAAAAATAGATCTTTGTAGATCTATCTTTTTACAAATTGAACAAAAATTTCCACTGGAAGATCAGTAATTAATTTATCTATAAATTATTTAAATAAGTGCCTGCATTAGAAAAATAAAAGACACACACCATTAATAAAGCAGAGTTTTGAACCACAATTAACGTACACAGTCCTTAAAACAATTCAGCCTGGTTTTATCTGCAAATTGGTAAATCCTTGATACAGGGGTTTTTGTTAATTTGAACCTATCTATGTCCTTTTTTAAATTTCTACTTTTATTACTTCTGCATTTTTCCTCTTTCATGTACCAGGATAATACAGCTTATTATCAGCTTAGACTGAGAATATTCTTGCAAGTCTCCGAATACACAAACTGCAGACAAGTCTCAATCACTTTCAATCACTGAAAGTTCAGAAACTAAAGTATAGAGTCTTCTGAATCAAATTTTTCCAATGTACATTCTGTTAGATTGCATGTTGAACATGCCTGCTAATACTAAACTTTATTTCTCCCTATCTATATGGCTATAAATGATAGGCATAGTTGGCTTTTGTCAGGAATATATCTTCTAAACTGAATAAAATTGCATTAAATGCCCTATTATTACCCTAAATTGTTGCTCTATTACAATATCATACAACCTGTATTCCCTCAAACTGTTGCAGTCCAAGGATTTAGCAATTGGTAGTTTTCTTCTGGTCTAAAAGGAATCCTTGCTAGGCTCTGTGAAGATTCCAGGTAAGTAATACCTGGCCTCTGTGGCACTGATATTCCACTGGAATAAATAATTACCCAGGTATAAAGTTTTACCAAGCATAAGAAGGTTATGAAAGATGCTGGATTATTTCTTACAATGACTCTTAAAATTTAGTCTAGAGTAATTACTTTGGGTGCCTTTTAAAAGTGCAATTTTGACATACACCCAAAATTCTAGTATTATATAGTTGGATGCTGCCACCAATCTTCTTAAAGCCCACCAAATCCAAGTAAAAATAAAATAGTATTTGATAGAGAGCACTGATTGTCATTCTCTTACAGTGCGGTCCCCAAGCCCCAGGCTGTGGACCGCTGCTGATCTGTGGCCTGTTAGGAACCGGGCCACACAGCAGCAGTTGAGTGGTGGGTGAGCCAGCAAAGCTTCATCTGTATTTACAGCCTCTCCCCATCGCTGGCATTGCTGCCTGAGCTCCGCCTCCTATCAGATCAGCGACAGCATTAGATGCTCTTAGGAACATGCACCCTACTGTAAACTGCATGTGAAGGATCTAGGTTGTGCGCTCCTTATGAGAATCTAATGCCTGATGATCTGAGGTGGAGCTGAGGAGGTGATGCTAGCGCTGGGGAGCAGCTGCAAATACAGATTATCATTAGCAGAGAGGTTTGACTGCACAATAGATGTAATACACCTGAATCATCCCGAAACCATCCCCCTGACCCCAGTGTGTGGAAAAGCTGTCTTCCATGAAACTGGTCCCTTGTGCCAAAAAGGTTGGTGACTGCTGCTCTTACATAATATAAGAATACAATGTCATTAGAAGACTCTGCTACTTTTATTAATCCATGTCATCCAATCCAAGTGAAAACAGTTTCTATAATATGCCAATACCACTTTGAGACAGATTCTTTAGTCATTTCCACTTCCAAAAGTTTTCCCCCAAAAAATTGCCTCCTATAAGTACTTTTTGTAGGAATAATAAGCTATTAATGTCACCAGGACAAAAATTCTGTATTTTTAACAAGTTCCTCCTCCCTGCCCCCTTCTAAGTGAGTCTGGAAAACTCTAGGATAAAGGGATCAGCAAAACCTTTATAGTCATGTGGAACATTTCAAGTCAAGAAATTCATGCAAGCAGGACAATACAAGGTGTATTCTAAAATTGCTAGAGTGTGGATCAAAGACTGTATGGTGAACTAGAGCTGGAAACGCAAGTTGTAAACACAGGACAGATGATCTTAAACACAAGCCCACAGATTATACCTTTAGGAACCTTCACATTTTAAGTGGGAGAATGACATGATCAGAAGTTTACAACAGGAAGTGTGGGTGGTTGGATTGGAGGGACAAGAAAGCAGATGGAAAGTCTAGTTTACAGGACAATTGTAACTCCCATTTGGAAGGGAGCACTTACCTAGAGTCAGGGAGGAAGGAAAGTAGGAAGCCGTTACAAGAGACAAAAGGCCTGGTGACCGTCTCTCTGTCTTTGACAAGAGCCCTCCCATTCCACGCAGGCACTGGCCTCCACAGAAAGGAACCACTTCAAAGTTATGCCATCAACTCTAGGAGTCATTTTTACTGCTTTTTTTTTTCTTCAAGGTTTGCTTTTTCTCTTTGCCTTAAGGTTGGCTCTCTGCCCAATGTGTCAAGGTTTTCTTACTGCAGTTTTTAATTAAAAATATGGCAGGTATTTATATTCCAGAACACAAACAAATCCTTCAAAAAAAAAAAAAAAAGCCTCATTTATCCAGTTTTGATCGTCAGGCAAAGAACAGGCTTTGCCTTCCAATCACTTTTGCGGCCTGCTCACCATTCCTAATCTCAGGATAGAGACATTTTCCGAAATGTCACGAAGGACAGATTGAAAATGTCTTCTTCATCATATCTGCCTCCGCCGGACCACTTGAACTTATTTTCCAGCATTCATTTTTAATGTCACATTTTCATAAGATGTGATGTCCTGGAAAGAATTCTTAAACAGAAGTCAGAAAACGTTGGTCCTAATCCCCCAGTCAAACTCAGTGCAGTACATTAAATATGTACCAGGACCTGTTCAAAGTGCTAGGGAAGAAGACAAATAAAACAGTTTTTGCCTTTGGGAAGCTCACTTTCTAGAATGGGAGAGAGACACACACAGAGATGGAATTGCAGTGTGGTGTGCTGAGTCCGGGGGCAGAAGTTGGCACACGGTGTTTTGGGAGCACAGAGGAGAAGTCGAACAACTTCATTGCAGGCTTCCAGAGAGAACGATGGCTGAGCTGAGGCCCAATGAGGGAGAGAAAGAGGGAATGGTGGATGGTGGGTGTTCTGTGTAAAGACAGCAATCAGCGGAGCTGACAATTTGTGTCTCAGATTTATCACTATGACAGCAAGGTGAGAGACTAACTATACAAACGGACAATAGTCAGACCACGTACAGAAACAGAACTCTGACCTGCAACTTGCAGCAACCTGCCCAGGAAACCAACCCCTCATGTACAATAACCAGCCTGCTGAAAGCAGATTGTAAATACCTAGACTGCTATCTCTAGTGGCAATCTAGGAAGCCAAACAGTAACATCTGTAAAAGTGGCTGTGGCTGTCCAGGACTTGGTTAAGAACTGACAGCTTCCCTAATTTGAATCCCTGCTTTCAACTCAGGACCAACCAGAGAAAGCCAGATGTGCTCCCTTAACCAATCACATAGGATGCGCCACTGCTAGCGGCCAGTTTTCTCAGACCTGTCACCTCCAATCAGGGCACACCTGGAGCCTTCCCTTTTGCCCACTCTAAAGCTTTCCCACTCCTCTACCTGCCTCTGAGCCTCTGTCACACATAAGGGACAGTGGCCGACTCTCTTGCTACAGCAAGCTCTGAATAAATGGCCTTTGCTTTTCTCATTTGATTGGTCTTTGTTTATTTCCTTAAAGGTCAAGAATCGATTATAAGCATTAAAGGAGTGCAAACCTGGAAACGAGGGAGATCACATAGGAGGTGATCAAAACTAATAACAACATAATAAAAATAACTAACATGGATAAAGTACTTACTATGTATCTGCATTCTATTACTTTACCTCCTAGAATCTCATATATTTATTGAAACAACTTCTGTGGAATGTGCTATATGTTAGTCACATTTTAAAATAGAAGAAAGTGAGACCTAGGACAATAAATAACTAGTTCATCTCACAATTGTTACATAAAGTTAGTAATCCCAATTAGATCTTTCTGACAACAAAGTATATGCTCTAGACATTCTTTAAACTGCTTCAAAACTGAAGTTGACAAAGAGCCAGAGCTTAGACTGACTCTAAATAAAAACAACAGAGTGGGAAAATATCTGAGAGGTAAAATATCAGAATGTTACTGACAGGATACGGTTGGGTGGAAGGCTGGATAAGGAATGCAAGGTAAGTTCACGTTCCGAGTGACCACAAATGTCCCACCTGAACCCCACACCTGCAAGTTCCCACGGGGAGCCCAGGGGCTTAGGGCTAACTTCTGGGGCCTTGGCTAGTCACCTAATTAGGCTAGTCACCTCATTTCTCTAAATATCAATTTTATCTGAGAAATCAGAAGAATGCCTTGCCTAGCTTCCATGATTTTTTTTCCATATAAAATAAGGCAGTGGATATGAAAATATTGAGAAGTCATGTAGAGATACTTGTTTGGGGTAAGTTTTGGTAATATAGGATGTATTTTGTAATATATCTAGTGATAAATTAGAAGGGTTGTACTTTTTTTAAATTTAAGTGGATTTTCAGAGAATTTAATATGTCTATTTCTCACAGTTACATGATTGAATGTTATTTTTATTGTGCAGTTTACTTCTACCTTTTTTTCTTTTTTTAAACTGAATAAATAAAATAATTTATTGTGTCTGCACATTTTTAATTCACCAGTATTTTATTAAGAGCATAGATCATTATTTTGGTTTATGAATCCCAAACATGTGTTGCATGTTATAAGAAATTGCCTGAATATGTTTTTACTTTTCTAGCAAGTAAACACAGCTGAGAATCATATATATTTACATGAGATTATAAAATGTCAGATCTCACTTGGCCAATATTTTTTGTAACAGCAGGAAAATAATGCAATTCAGAGGATCTAAGCATGCAGAAGCCTTCGCCTCAGAGTGGCTCAAATATTTGAACTCTCTTTCTATTTCTGGACTATTTAGCTTGCCTTCCTTGTCACAAGCTAGTCCTTATTTCCCAAAATCAGTAAATATATGTAAAGAGATAGATATATGGTTTGTATATATAAATATATATGTGTGTACATATTAATATATATAGAGAGAGAATATTTCCCAATCTAAGTAAAAATGTAAAAATAAATATATTATACACACACACATGTGCACACGTATCTTTTCTTTGGAATTCAACAGCCAATTCAAGACTGCTTATAAAATCCAATCAAACAAGATTCCTATAAAACGGAGGAATGATAATGCTACAATTCGCTTTAGGAACTACTCTTTAGGCAACTTCAGACATACTGGTCTGAATTTTGTGTTCTCTGAGTCCTTTCCCTTCTTATCCTGGCCAAATACCAGATTTCAGAAGCAAGGTCAAGTTATATTTAATTAAATATAATATATTAATAATAATTAAAAGTAATATATTTAAATATAATAATAATTAAAAATAAAAAATTTTAAACACAAACCAAAAATATACAAAAATCTTACAGTTAACATCATATTTAATGGTAAGAGACTCTTCCCCTTTAAGATTGGGAACAAAGCTATGATGTCCTCTCTTACCACTCGTATTCAACATCCTACAGATATGATTGTCTATGTGTAAAATCATAAAGAATCTCTCCCGCCCATACCTTGCCCCAGGGGAAAAAATACAAACCTGAAACTGATAAGGAAAAATAGAAAGTTCCCCAAATACAGGGCCAATATATAAAAGTCAGTTGTTCCCCTACATACCAACAATAAATAATTGGAATTTAAAGTTTAAGAAAAATATAAAATATACAATAGCACCAAAATATAGCACCAAGAAAAATATATATTTGGAAACTAAAAAACACGCATTAAAAATTTAAATATATAACCCTGATACCAAAACCAGAAAAGGATGCAACAAAAAAGGAAAACTACAGACCAAATTCTCTTATGAATACAGATGCAAAAATTCTAGCTAACCAAATCCAGGTGTTTATTAAGAAAATAATACACCATGATCAAGTGGGCTTCATTCTGGAGACGCAGGCATGGTTCAACATATACAAATCTATAAATGTAATTCACCACATAAACAGAAGCAAAAACCATATGATTCTCTCAATGGACGCAGAAAAAGCATTTGACAAAATTCAACACCCTTTTATGATAAGAACGCTTAAAAAAATAGGCATAGACGGGGCTTACCTAAAAGTGATACAAGCCATATATGACAAACACACAAGCCAACATCATACTGAATGGGGAAAAATTGAAAGCATTCCCACTTAGAACTGGAACCAGGAAATTATGTCTTTTATTCCATGAAATAATTCCTCTGGAAAGACATCATCATTATTCATAAATTTGACACAGATATTTAAGCAAAGGGTAAGATCACATTTACTTTTACTTATGTATGTAAATAATCCTTATATATTCTGATTCAATTTCCATTCGATTTTCAATGCATTAGCAAATCTAGGTAGTGCTATCTTCAAATATACCCAAAATTTATCATTTCACATATTCTTCACCACTGACTGCTTGAGACCAATGCACCATAGTCTTTCACTGAGATTATTGAAATAGTCTCTTAATTTGTCCTCCTCTTTCTCCCCTTGCCCATTTGCAGGTGTTCTTCCACATAGAAGTTAGATGGTTTGTTGAAAATATAAGTCTTATCATTTTTCTTCTCAGCCCAAAGCCTCTAATAGATTCCCAATTTACTCTAAATCCAGAGTATCTCAGATTACAAGCCTCAAGGTGACCACACTCCCATCTAATGTCTGACTTTGTGTTCTAGTGCTGTCAATGATAAACACAGCTAGACATTAATTAAAGCAAGCAGTGAAAATAAATTGAATTCATTCAACACTGACGGGAAGAGCTGAGCTCCATTTCCATTTGTACAGAGGTGACTGGATGTTTAGAAGGAGAATCAAGACATAGGTAAGAGCAAGAGAAGAATCAGAGCAGTGAAAAATTACAAAAAGCAGGTAGGAGGGGTTGGGTCCATGTGAAATCTGTCTCAATTTGCTAGTTGGCACTTATTGAACTTAAGCTTGTATCCTGCCATCCCACAGAATCGGGGAAACAGGAATCTCCTATCTTCAGGTGCTGGCTAGAACAAACAGAGTAAATTCTTCTGGCAGCCTTGAGTTTTCTCAGGCAGGCATTTTAAGGGGCATGGTGTAGAAGGGAAGAGGCGGGGCAAGATGCTGAGGATGCAGCCTTGAACTGTTATACACCGTGTTAGTGTTTGTTCAAGTCTTGATAGGCGAGGGTTGAGGCCTCTTTGATGAAAGGCTTCAGAGGAGCCTGGTTCAGAGGAGTTGAGTAAAGGAGAGAATGTTTTTCACTATTCTTACTATCTTCCTTCTCCCACACTGACCTCTTGCTATTCCTGGAACATGCCATGCATACTACTTTGCCCAGGGTGCTCCCAAGAGACCATTTGCTTGTTTTCTACCTAGAATACCCTACTCACAGATAACCACACAGTTTTCCCCACTCTCATTCAAGTTTCTGCTTATTTTCCATCATCTAAAGAAGATGCCTTGATCATGAAAGGGTCATACTTTCATTTATATCTTTCCTTACATGTTGAAGTTTTGTCCCCCACCCCCACATCAACCCACCTTGGAGCCACACGGGTCTCTTTGCATAAATGAAATCTGTTCATACTCTTCTCCCTCACCCTCTTACTCTCTACCCTTATTCAAATTACATGAATGCATTCTATGTTAAATATTTTTCTTAACTGTATTTTAATTGAAAAATACTAATTGTACATATTCATGGGCTACATAGTGGTGTTTCCATATATATGATGTATAGTGATCAGATCAGGATAATTAGCATATCCATCATCTCGAACATTTATCATTTCTTTGTGTTCAGAATGTTCAATATACTCCTTTTAGCTATTTAAAACTATATTATATATTATTGTTAACTCTCATCATCCTACAGTGGCATAGAACACTAGAACTGGTTCGTGCTATCTGTAATTTCGTAAATCTTATACATTGTGGATTCTAATAGCACCATATTTTTGTCTTCCTTAACACACCTCGTCAAAAATTTAATGGAAATTTTCATTAATTTGGAATTTTATCTGATTAAGATTAGCTTAATTTTGCTCATATAAAATCCATGAAGATGTGACCTTAACTGATTTTTTTCTCACGGAGCCCCGGTACACGCCTGACTCAACACACTTTTAAAAAATTAATTAATGACTAAATATATCTAAATTATATAGTTATAATATGTACAATATATTATAGTAACCAAACCTGAATCTTTCGGCTCAAATTAGAATGCAAGATCACAAATAATAAAAGGTGCTAGAATAGCGTAGGGGTCTTAACAACAGGAAAAAATATATATACACACATACTTGGGTGTGGGTATGTGTGTATATATTGAAATGTGTTCTAGTTTTTCTAAGAAAAAGGGATATTATGGTTTAATCACATCTGGTTTATCATCTTTAATTGTATCTAAGAAAATATCCTATTTAAAAAAAATATCCTATTTGTTGCATATGTAAAGCAACAAAATTGTAAACGCAGTTTATAGATGATTTTGTTTTATGCAATAACTAAATAATAAAAACATCAAATGGTTCTGACTTCCATCATTTACTTTGAAAGGCAATGACTTCCTGAGGACCACTTATCTTGCAACTTTTTACCTTGATTTTCCCCACTGGAAAAAATAATGTCATCTTACCATGATAATTGGCCTTCCCTGTCTTATCAAATTAATTCTAGGATGTGCCTGAGGCATTTTCACACTTTTTCTTTTCTCAGCCAATAGAAGGCATACGTAGATGTTTGCCTAAAATAGGCGGTAAGTACTAGACTAGAGAAAGAAGTGGGGCATGGTATGGAACTAGAATAAGAAAAACAGGCAAGAAGAGTTTTGTTGTTTTTTTTTTTATTATTTTTTACATTAACTCTTAGTTGTATCAAAATCCATGGAATATACTATAATACTGTAAGGTTACATGTGCCTCAAATAATATCCTAATGAATGCAGAATTGGCAAACTTCAATGCCTTAAAATTGATGGGAATGTATAATCAAGCAGTTCTACTTAACATATTTCTTTTGAAAACCTCAGCTAAGATGGCAAGAAGACAAGTGCCTGGCACTGGAGCCAGAGCATGGATATTGGCTTGATTTTATACTCTAACCTGGGATAAAAAATTAATTTTCCTGGAGACCCAGCATAGCAAGGAGGAAACACAGCAATACAGGCTAGGGAAAGATGATGGCCTTTCTTTTGGTTCCTTTGCTCAATTTCTTCCATTGTTATAGTTTACTTTTATAGTGGGTGTCAGTCCCAACTCTGGAGTCTGATGTGTGACCTTAGGCAAATCACTTAACGTTGGTGTTCCTCTGCCTGTCTGTAAAATAAGTATTGTAACATTAAAGTAGATAACATCCCTGTTATCTAAGAGGAATGACTTCTAAGACCCGTAGTGGATGCCTGAAACCAAGGATAGCATTGAACCTTATATATAGTATGTTTTTCCTATACATACATACCTACAATAAAGTCTAATTTATAAATTAGGCTAAGAGATTAACAAAAATGATAATAAAATAGAACAAGTATAACAGCATACTGTAATAAAAGTTATGTGAATATGGTCTCTTTCTCCCTTGCCATCTCTCCCTGTCTCTCTCTGAAAATATCTTGTTGTACTGTACTCATCTATTTTTGAACCACCATTGATGTCTGGTAACTGAAACCACAGAAAGGGAAATTATGGTTAAGAGGGGACTACTGTATATTAAAAAAAAAAATCTCAGATTAATAATCTAAACTTTTACCTTAAGGAAAATGAAAGAAAAGAGCAATTTAAACCCAAAGCAAGAAAAAAAGGAATACATATTTTAGAGAGGCAATAAATAAAATTGAGAATAGAACAAAAACAGAAAAAAATCAATGAAAACAAAAGTTTTTTAAACAAAATCAGCAAAATTAACAAACTTGTATTTAGCCTTACCAAGAAAAAAAGAGGGGAGATGCAAATTATAAAAACCACAAATGAACAAGGAGCTTCACTATCAGTTTTACAAAATATAAAGGATTATAGGGGAATTCTATGAATAATTGTATGCCAATATATCAAATAATATAGATAAAATGGATAAATTCCTATAAAGATATAAATTACTAAAACACTCAGAAAAAATAAAAAAAAATCTGAATAGGCCTATAGAAGGTAAGAGATTGAATTATCAATCAAAAACCTTCCCACAAAGAAAAGCCCAGGGGCAGATGCTTTCACTACTGAGTTCTGCCAACTTCCCAACTCATTATATGAGGCTGTATTATCCTGAAACCAAAACCAGACAAAGATAGAATAAAAAAAGAAATCTTCACACCAATACCGCTATGAATAAAGTCACCAAAATCCCCAAGAAAATACCTACAAACTGAGTCTAGCAACATATTAGAAGGATTATACACCACAACCAAATGGGATATTTCCTCGGAATGCAAAGTTGGTTTTACTTACAAAAAAAACCTCGTATTGCACCATATTATATTATAAAGGGAAAAAACTTGATTATATCAATAGACACAGGAAAAGTGTTTTGCAAAATTCAATAAGTTTCATGATTAAAACCCTCAATAAATTCAGAAAAGAAAGTAACTTTCTCAACTTTAAAAAGGACTTCTTTAAAAAATCCATAGCCCACATCATAAGAAATAGTTAAAGACTAAATGCTTTCTCCCAATGATCAGGAGGAAGACAAAGATGCCTGCTCTTGCACTTTTATTCAATATTGTAATGGAGGTTCTAGGTAGAGCAATTTGGGGGAAAAAATGAAAGTTAAGTATTCTTTATTCAAAAATGTTTAAGATGAGAAAAATTTTAGATTTTGTAATTTTCTGAATTTTGGAATATTTACATACACATAATGAGGTATCTTGGGATTGGGACCCAAGCCTAAACATGACCTTCATTTAAGTCTTATGTACACCTTATACACATAGCCTGAAAATAATTTTATATAATATTGTAAATAATTTTTTGTGCATGAAACAAAGTTTGTGTACATTGAACCAACAGAAAGCAAAGATGTTACTATCCCAATTACCATGTGAACAATCTATATTTGTTTGGCATCACCATCATTCATGACTCTGAGTTTGTACGCTACTGATAAGCAATCATATTCTTACACTTATTCATACATAACTACTTAACAGTAAAAATATGACATATCATTAATCTAGTGAAAAAATAAAATGTTCAGAGAAACAAAACAGCACGTAACATCACCAGACTATCTGTATCAGCTATTAAACGATAGCAACAAAAATAATGGCAGATTTCCTGCCGCCACCTATAATATTATATTTTGATTGAAAGGTTACTGTACACTACACTTTTTTTAGGTGAGAAAAAACATTAGAAGCAGTTGAGGAACCAGGAAGTAGGTCTTCTAGGGACGAGGAAGTCTTTTACTGGATGGCTTTTTAAAATGTTTCCTCCAGAGTCATTGTCTCATTCACACTTTTTTGTCTTAGAGTCTCTTTGATTTTATAAACTGACATGATTTCTTGTTCTGGTATGAATGCATGATTCAACAAGACCGTCACACATTATCACAGTGTTTTCTGTAGGCACCTTTTCTGCAATGTTAGCAACATCACATTTATTGGCATTATTATCACAATCACCTTGATTCAGCTTTGTCACCATTGGTCAATGAATGAACAACTGGAGCCTCATTGTTAAAACTTCTTTGATATCCACTTTTTCCAGATTACTGATGGACTCTGAAAGTATACTTTTTGCATACATATGGAGGCCAGAGATCATTTTTTTCTCATTTGACTTATGGAATTCTTCAAATTTACCACATTGTTCATCACTATCACTGCACATAGTTGCAGGCCAGAGGTTCAGCCTGGTACATTCAGATATGTCTTTAGTCACTATGTTCCAAGCATTGGCAACAGCATATACAGCATCTTTCATGCTAAAATCCTTTTGAAAACCTTCCACACCCACACCTCTGTTCATTGCTGCTAGCATGTTATTCAAGGGAGGGTTTTTATATTTGTTCTTCATTGATCTAAAGATACCCTGGACACGAGGCTGAATTAATGAAGTTAAATTTGGGGAAAAGCGCATGGCAAAATCATTATTTTTATGAGAAAATCATCTAAAGAATGAGCAGAACGGTTGTCAAAAAATAGCAAAATCTTGCAGTCATCATCCAGTCCAGCTTCCCTACATAAAGCATGAGCAACTGGTACAAACGTTTGTGAAATCAATCAATAAAGATGTCCCTGATAATCTATGTCTTTTTATTAGGCTAATAATGGACTGATAAGAAATTCACCCCTTGGAAACAGCAAGGACATAAGCTTTTGCCTATTATAGCAAGTTTATACTTATGTATACCTGTTGCATTAGCACATTCTAGCACAGTTATTCTATCCTTTGAAGCCTAAATTCCTTTAGGGGCTATTTTATCAACTGTAGTTGGTATCTTTCTGGAGCAATAACATCAAAACAGTGATGTTTAATCAGCATTATGGACTTGCTCTGGCATCAGATTTTTATCTGATTTTTTTGCAATGACCTTGGCAAACAAGTCAATGAGTTTCTTGGCTGCTGCTTCATGATAGCAGATGCTTTATCATCATAAATCTTTCAAACTTTAATGTCATGTCTTTTCTTAAATTTCTGCATCCAGCCTGTTAAATATTTACAATTCCCTTCAATTTTCAGTCCATCATGATACATCTTTGCTTGTTTCGTAATTATCATACCTTTAAGTGATACGTGTTCACTGCTATGCTGACAGATCCACATTTTCAATACACAATTGAGATCTTCATTTTTAGTGTTATGCAATATTTTTCTATTTTTCATCAGGTTCTCTTCATCACTTTCAGCATAGAACTTCAATAGTTCATCCCTCTCTTTCTTCAGGTCATATACAGTGGTCATTTCAATGTCATAGTCGTCTGTAAGACATTTCACACTTACCTCAATGACAACTTTCTTCATAAGCTATGGATTCTTCATTTTTATGTGCTATAGATAAACACAACTGTTTCCCTATTCTTATTACTATTACTTATAGGTAACAAAGGGATATATGTAGGTCTTTTTGACACTTCCAATAATATATTTACAACACAGAGCATAAAATAAGCAGAAAATCACAGTGAGTAATGCACATATGTCTTAGCCCCATGTGGGGCACCATGGGGAACCTGCTCTTGGCATGTTTGGCCTGCACACATGCCATTTATTGCCCTTTGTGGGTTTGTTTGCATGGTGGAACCTGAGAATATATGAAAAAGATGTATCAGAACTCGAGGGGCCTTGGAGTGTCCTTTATCCCTTGGTAATGCTGAATAAACTGTGTGTTGTGCATCTGCATTTTGACTGTGACCAGTCACGTGTGGTCAGGTATGGAGTCTTTCACTAGTGGCATAATGTTGGTGCTCAAAAAATTTCAGATTTTGGAGTTTTAGATTCTGAATTTTCATGTTAGGGATGCTCAATTTGTGAGAGGTAATCACATTGGAAAGAAAGAAGCATAACTATTTCTATTCATAGGTGACATGTTCTTGTATATAAAAAAAATTGTAATCCATAAAAAATTACTGCTAGATCAATAAAAAAACACTATAACAACTAATAAACAAGTCCATCAAAATGACAGGATACAAGATCAATGCACAAAAATTAATCTTATTTCTGTAATGTCACAATAAAATTTCTAAAAATTAAATGAAGAAAGCAATTTCATTTATAATACTACTAAAAGAATTTTAAAAAACTTAAGAAGAAATTTAACAAAAGAAGTGCAGATTAGTACAATGAAAACTAGAAAACATCATTGCTATAAACTAAAGAAGATCTAAATATATGGAAAAACTTCTTAAATATATTCATGAATCAGAGATTTAATATTGTTGATAGCAACTGTCTCAGTTCAGTTTGTTTGGGAAGTTATAACAAAATACCATTACTGAATAGCTTATAAACAACAGAAATTAATTTCATACAGTCCTGGAGGCTGGAAAGTCCAATATCAAGATGTCAGCAGATTTAGTGTTTCGTGAGGCATTATTTCCTGATTCATAGATTCCAACTTTTCCCTGTGTCCTCACCTCAGGGTGGAAGGAACAAACAAGCTCCCTCAGACTTCTTTTATAAGGGCATTAATCCCAATTGTGAGGGTGGAAACCCATGTTCTAATCACCTCCCCAAATGTCCCACCTCCTATTACCTTTGCATTTGGGATTAGATTTTGACATATGAATTTGGGGGTAAAGCAAACATTCATACCATAGCACCGATGCTTCCAAATGTGATCTACAAATTCAACACATTCCTTGTTAAAATCCCAATAGCCTTTCCTCCCAGAAATTGACAAATTAACTCTAAAATTTATATGAGATTTTAAGAAACCCAGAATAGTCAAACTAAATAATCTTGAACAGGAAAATTTAGAAGACTCACATTTCCCTCTTTAAAAATTTACCACAAAGCTATAAGAGTGAACATATTGTGGACTTTGTGTAACAACAGACATATAGATCAAAGAAATGAAACTCAGTATCCAAAAAATAGAAACATATCCTCAAAAAAACTTCTACATGAATGTTTGTAGCAGTAGCATTATTTAAAATAGTTAAAAAGTGGAAAAAAACAGAATATCTATCAACTGATAAATGAATAAACAAAAGTTCTTTTCCATACAATGGAATATTATTATTCCATAAAGGAAAAGAAGGACTGATATATGCTAGGATATGAATGAACTTGAAAACATCACGTTAAATGAATGAAACCATTCATAAAAGACCATATAATATATGATTCCATTTATATGAAAGGTTCTGAATAAACAAAACCATCGAGAGAGAAAATAGATTAGTGTCTTTGTGGGGGAGGGAGGTGAGATATGGAATAAAAAAATGAAGATTAACTGCAAATTGCTTGGGCTTTACTTTTTGGATGATAAAAATGTTCTAAAATTAGATAATGGTAGGGCTTGCACTGTATTGTATACTTCAAAAGGGTGAATTTTACGGCATGTGAATTATGTCTGAATAAATTGCATGTACATGAATTATATCTGAATAAACACTTTTATTTATATATTTTATTAATGGAAAATCATATAACTTACATTTGAACACAAGCCTATATGATTCTAAAGTCTTCCAGATTCACAACATGAAATCATCTTAATAGGTTTACAAGAAAAATACAAAACCCACTGATATTTTTGTCAGCACCAAATAATTTATTACATAAAAGTATTCACAGTATTTGTGCATATACATCCAAACTCATCAACAGCTATTATATTTGACACATAACAATTTTTCCAAGTAATGATATTAGAAATGGAAGATAAATAGAGTAAAGGAAAAAAGAAGAAAACCAACACTGTAAGAAAAATCTTTCCTTGTTTTCTATATCAGGTAATTATAAAAGCATAGCAATATATTAAAAATGCTACTCTGGTATTCTAATTCAATAACTAAAGTTTCTCATGAAATGCCTTAGGTATACCTAGTACAGACCAGCAAAATTTGAAATATAGATAAATTCTTTGAAACAAATATATATCTTAATTTGATAAGCATTTTTATCAGATATTTCAAGCATTGATGACATTTTAAAGAATAATTTATTTCTTTCTCACTTCAATATTTCTCAATCCATCTTTTTACCTTCTTTTGTCTCTTGTACATGCACATGTACACGTAGATAGTGAAAGGCAATTTTATAATTTTGAAAGTTATTATAATTATTAGGAAAAGTTATAGAAATTATATAAATGAATGGTTGAAGTTGATATTTGATAAGACTTACCAAATTAGAAAAAAAGTAAAAAAGTAATCATCATAAACTTTTACTGGATTACAGGAAATAAATAAAAGGATGAAAAATGTCAAAGGTTAGTATATTGATATTTCAATATATAACAGTAATCTCTTTTGGATAAAAACTTAATGAAAATGTTTAGCTGTAAGATTAGAACTCTAAAATGAACAGATGTAATAGCATTCTTTGCCAACTTTATCTTCAGTACATTTTTTGATAAAGCATTTAATAGAACAGTTATCAAAAAATTCCATTACTCTATCTTCTTTTGAAAATCATCTCTTAATGTCTTTTGCCACATTTTATGATGTTTTTGATTTTTTTCTTGGTGATTTGCTGAAGTTCTTTGTAGATTCCAGTTATTAGTCCTTTATCAAATGTGTAGCTTGCAAATATTTTCTCCCATTCTGTAGGTTGTCTATTTACAATATTGATTGTTTCCTTGGATATGCAGAAGATTTTTAAGTTAATCAAGTCCCATTTATTAATTTCTGTTGTTGTTGTGACTGCCTTTGGGTTCTTCTATATAACTTCTTAGCTAGGACTATAGCTAGAAGAGTTTTTTTTCCAAAATTTTCTTCTAGAATTCTTTTGGTCTCATGCCTTAGGTTTAACTTTGTTATCCATCTTCCATTATTTTTTGTGACTGGTGAGAGATTAGGATCCTGTTTCAATCTTCTACATGCGGCTATCTAATTTTACCAGCACCATTTATTGAATAGGGATTCTTTCCTTCAGTGTATGTTGTTGTCTGCTTTGATCAGATGGCAATATGAGGATGATTTTATATCTGGATTCTCTGTTCTGATCCATTGGCCTATGTCTCTGTTTTTATGCCAATACCATGCTATTTTGGTTATTATAGCCTTGTAGTATGGCTGGTAAAATGATGCCTCCTGATTTGTTCCTTTTGCTTAAGGTTGCTTTGGCCATTTGGGCTCTTTTCTCATGCCATATTAAACACAGAATTATTATTTCTAGATCTGTGAAAAATGACACAGGTATTTTAATGGGGACTGCATTGAATCTGTAAATCACTTTGGATATTATAGACATTTTAACAATGTTGAGTCTGCCAATTCATGAGCATGATATGTTTTTCCATTTGTTTACAACCTCTGCAATTTCCTTCTTCAGTGAGTCCTAGTTCTCCTTTTAGAGGTTGTTCACCTCCTTGGTTATATATCTTCTGAGGTATTTTATTCTTTGTTACTATTGTGAAAAGTATTGAGTCTTTGATTTGATTCTCTACTTGACTGTAGTTGGTGTATAGAAATGCTACTAATTTGTGACTTCATTAAATTTATTTATCAACTCTAGGAGTCTTTTGGAAAAATCTTGGTGGTTTTCTAGATACAAGATCATATCATCAGCAAAGAATCATAGTTTGACCTGTTGTTCCTCTATGTGGATACTCTTGATTTTATTCTCTTGCCTGATTGCCCTGGCTAGGGATTCCAATATTATGCTAAATAGAAGCAGTGACAGTGGGCAACCTTGTCTAGTTCCAGTTCTAAGTGAGAATACTTTCAGTTTTTCCCCATTCAATATGATGTTGTCTGTGGGTTTGTCTTATATGGCTTGAATCATTTTTAGGTAAGTCCCATGTATGCTATTTTGTTAAGCATTCTCATCATTAAGTGGTGCTGAATTTTGTCAAATGCTTTTTATGCATCTATTGAGATGATCATAACGTCTTTGTTTTACTTCTGTTTATGTGTTCAATCACATTTTTTGATTTACATACGTTGAAACATCCTTGAATCCCTGGGATGAAGCCCACTTGGTTGTGGTAGGTTATTTTATTTTTCATTTTTTGAGGTGCAGCTAAATTCAGTTTGCTAGGATATTATTTTTTTTTTTATTGGTGGTCAATGTTATTACTCAATATTAGTCTGTTCAGGATTTGTATTTCTAACTGATTGAGCCTAGGGAGGTTGTGTGTTTCTAAGAATTTTTCTATTTTCTCAATGTTTTCAAGTTTATATGCATAAAGATTTGTATCATATTCAGAAATGATATTTTATATTTCTGTGATATGATAATATCTTCTTTTTCATTTTTGATTGAACTTATTAGAGTACTTTCTTTTTTGTTTCTGATTAATCTAGTCAGAGGCCTATTGATTTTGTTTACCTTTTCAAAGAACCAATTTTTTTGTTTTATTAATCTTATGTATGGTTCTTTTGTTATTGATTTCATTTAATTCTGCTCTGACTTTAGTTATTTCTTTTCTTTTGCTGTGTTGGTATTGGTTTGCTCTTTCTTTTCTAATACCCTGAGAAGATTCATTAGATTGTCGATGTGTGATCTTGATGTCTTTTTGGTGCACGCATTTTAGGCCATGAATTTTGCTCTTAGGACAGCTTTTGCCAAATCCCACAGATTTTGATAATTTGTGTCTTTTTGTCATTTAGTATGAGGAATCTTTGAATGTCCATCTTAATTCCTCCTTGACCCAATAATTGTTCAGCAATAGGTCATTTAATTGCCATGACTTTATATGGAGTTGAGTGATTCTGTTGGAATTTATTTCTAATTTTATTCCACTGTGGTCTGAGAAACTGCACGGTATAATTTCTATTTTTAAAAAAATTGTTGAGCCATGTTTGGTGGTCTAAAATATGATCAAGCATACAGAATGTTCCATGTGCTGATGAGAAGAATGTATATTCAGTAGCTTTGGGGTAGAATGTTCTGTGAATGTCTATTAGGCCCATTTGTTCTTGAGCTCCATTTAATTCCAGGGTTTCTTTATTTATTTTCTGCTTAGAGGATCTGTCCAGTTCTGTCAGTAGAGTGTTGAAGGTTGTAGATATTATGATGCTGCTGTTTATCACTTTATTTAGATCTAGTATGATTTGCTTTGTGAATCTTGATGCACCTTTGTTAGGTGCATAAATATTTAGAATTGTTATGTCTTCTTGTTGAATTGGTCCCTTTACCATAATATAATTACCATCTTTGTCTTTCTTTACTATTTTTGCTTTGAAATCTGTGTTATTTGATATGACAATGATTATACCAGCTTTCTTTTTGTTTCTATTTGCATGGAATATTGCTTCCATCCCTTCGTATTGAGTCTGAATGAGTCCTTGAGGGTTAGATGTATTTCCTGGATACAGTGGATACTTGACTTACATTTTTTCATCTACTCAGTCAGCCTATGTCTCTTGAGTAGGGAATCCAAGCCAATCACATTTATTGACAGAATCGATAAGTTGGGTATATTTCTGTTCGTCCTGTTGAGTAGAACCTTATTGCTATGTTTTACCTGATCAGCCATTATGGTATGTGGGCTCTGAGCTTTAGCTTTTGGATGAGTTTAAACAGGTGGGTGTCTATGGTGCTGACCAATGTATATTGCAGATCTGAGTACTTCCTGAAGAGCAAGTCTGGTCTTGACAAATTCCCTTAGTGTTTGCTTATCTGAGACAGTCTTTATTTCTTCATCATAAAAGAAATTTAGTTTTGCAGGGTACAAAAGTCTAGGCTGGCCATTATTCTGTTTGAGAAGACTGATAATGTGGCCCAAATCCCTTCTGGCTTATAAGGTCTCAGTTGAGAAATCTGCTGTTAGTCTGATGGGTTTTCCTTTGTAAGTTATCTGATATTTTTACCTTATGGTTCATAGGAGTTCCTCCTTTATGTTAACCTTGGCCAGTCTGATGATTATGTGTCATGGTGATAGCCTCTTTGTGATGAATCTCCTAGGAGTACATTGAGCCTCTTGTGCCTGAATATCTAAATTACTATCAAGACCAGAGAAGTTTTCTTTAATTATTCCCTCAAACAGGTTTTACAACCCTTGTGTATTATCTCCTTCACCCTCAGGGATGCCTATGATTCTTATGTTAGGCATCTTTACATAATCCTTTATTTCTTATAGGCTTTGTTCCTCTTATTGCTCTGTTCTCTGTCTTTGACTGACTTATTTAATTCAAAGTTGTTGTCTTCAAGCTCTCATCTGCCTGATCTAGCCTATTAAATCTTTCCACTGTGTTTCGTATTTCCTTGAATGCATTTTTAATTTCCAGAAGTTCTGTTTGATTTTTTTTAACAATTAATTTCTTTAGTAAATTTTCGATTCATTTCTTGTATTATTTTTGTGGTTTCTTTGTGTTGGGTTCCTTTTCTCTTGTATTGTGGAGCTTCCTTATATTCCATATTTGAAATTATCGGTCATTTTGATATGTTATTTTTTTTTTTGGTTGGTATCCTCTGATAAGAAATTATTGTTTTCTTTTAGGGGTGTCCTTTCACTCAGAGTTTTCATATTTCCAGAGTTCTTTTACTGAGTCCTCTCATATGGCCTCTCAATTAAGGCCTGAGGGGTACTAGGCCTGGCTTGTGGGCCTGTTTCTAGGTCCCCCAAGACCAATCCCTGATCATGTCAGGTAGAGAAATGCTAGTCCTAAGTTGCCTATAGAGTGTTCTAGGAGTTCTAGGTGTTTTAGAAACCTCTTGGGTTATCTCTAACCTGCTGCATTCACCTCTTCTCAATAGTGTGAACGAATTATGTCCCACAACTTAACCTCCAATATAGTAGGTGGTGCTCGTGAGCACAAATCAGCCTCTCCCTATTTTCTTGAGCTGAAAGGCATTATGATTAGCTATAAAGTTGCCCCCCTGTTATTTGTTGATGTTTGTATGGAATAGCCAGCTGCTGAGATGTTCTTTTGTGCCCGTGGTAAGCTCTGGTTCCCCAGGTGGGGAACATGAATGCCCCAAGCTTTAGGAGGGAACATGTAGCTCCCAGCAGGTTACTTGATCTTTACTTCCACTGAGATGAGGGGAAGAGCAAGACAGACTGTGACCAGATTGCAAGAGTCCGAAAGGCTTTAAAAGCCTTGTTGGGGCTCAGAGTTTGCTTTTATGGCCACTAGGGGAAGCTGTGGTATGAGGTTGAGGGCAAACTCTCTAAACTCTTGAAGGCAGGGGTCTAAACACTTGAGGGATAATGGCCAATAAACCTATAAAAAATGCTCAATGTCTCTACTCATCAGGCAAATGCAAATCAAAACCACAATGGGGTATCACCTAACTCCAGTGAGAATGGCTTTTATCAAAAAGTCCCAAAATAAAAAGTGCTGGTGTGGATGCAGAGAAAAAGGAACACTTATACACTGTTGGTGGGATGGCAAACTAGTGCAACCTCTATGGAAAGTAGTATGGAGATACCTCCAAGAACTAAAAGTAGACCTACCATTTGATCCAGTGATCCCACTATTAGGTGTTTATCCAAGGGAAAAAACCATCATTTTATCAAAAACACATCTGTACTCAAGTATTTATTGCAGCACAATTCACAATTGCAAAGATGTGAATCAACCTAAGTGCCCATCAATATATGAGTGGATTAACAATATGTGGTATATGTATACCATAGAGTACTACTCAGCCATTAAAAATGGTAAACTGATACCTTTTGTTACAACCTGGATTGAACTGAAGACCATTTGTCTAAGTGAAGTATCACAAGAATGGAAAAACAAACACCACTGTACTAAATACTAAATTGAGACTTATTCATTAACACTTATGTGCACATATGTAAGTAAAACTCAATGGAAATCAAGCGGGTGGCAGAGGGGAAAAGGGGATGGGAAAAATCACCTAACAGGCACAATGCACACTGTCTGATGATGGGCACACTTATAATTTTGACTCAAATTGTTCAAAAGCAATTCATAGCCAAGACATTTGTACCCCCATAATAATGTGAAATTAAAAAAAAAAAAAAAGACAGGGGAAATATTGCTACCTACAAGCCAAGGAAAAAGCGTCAGAAGAAATCAACCATGTGAATACCTTGATCTTAGACTTTTAGCCTCCCAAATTTAAGAAAATAAATTTCACTTACTCAAAAAAAAAAAATACTGCTCAATTTAAAATTAAAATGCAAATATAAGACTGAACCTTATTCTATCTTCAGAAAATATCCCATTCAAATACTTAGCTCTCTTCTCAAAATTATCTAGACTGGATGTAGTGGCTTATGCCTACAACCTCAACGCATTTGCAGGCCAAGGCAGGAGGATAAGTTGATGCCAAGGGTTTGAGACTAGCCTTGATATCATAGCAAGACCCTCATATCTGTAAAAAAATTAAAAAGTTAGCCAGGCATCATGATATACCCCTGTGGTCCTAGCTACTCAAGAATCAGAGCAAGAAGGGTCACTGGAGTCCAGGAGTTTTAGGTTATACTGAGCCATGATTGTGTCACTGTGCTCCAGTCTGGGCAACAGAGTAAGACCTCATCTCTAATTTTTTTTTAAAAAGACCTATATGTCTCAAACTACTGACTTCTCATTCATAAGGAGACTATCTGAGGAGATGAATGTTCACACATGGTGTCTAGAAGCAAATATTTTTCATTTAAATAATAAGAAAATAACATTAGAAGATTTTGAGCACTCAGGGAGACAAAAAATAAGCCATTTAGAAGACATCACATAGTGTAACACCCCAGAACAGGTAAAATAGAAGCTAATATGCTTCTCGATTAACTTATAAACACAATAATTTGGAGATCTTGAACTAAATCCCTTAGTTGAAGATAGTTGTACATGTAATCATCTTCAAACTTGTTTCAGATTTTGGTACACAATGAAAACTTTTGATCAATAATTTATTGAGGAAATGTATGACTACAAGCTCTGCCCAAGAACAATTTTTTTTCATTTTTTTTAACAAATTATCAACTTTCCAAATTATAGAACTTTCCAATCATTCATGTTTCATCCTGTGAGTTTTAGTAAGCTTTGATGCATTTGTGTTTATTGAAATTAAAATAAGCTAAAATATAATAAGTGAGATGTTATAATCACTTTTATGGCAAATATACGTACAAAGCTTAATAATTATATTTATCCTAAAGCAATGTTAGCAACACTATTATCCTTGCAAGTATTGCAGTTGAACTGCAAACTAGTTCCAATGTATAAGACAAAAGCACAAAAACAAGATTTTAAAAAATTCTCTAGACGTTAGAAGTAGATTATATATCCTTGATCCAACAAGCCAGCAAGATTTGAAGAGGTATATTGGGTCATTCGGAAAACAGATGGTATCTGGAGAGACCATATATAGAAAGCGAAATAATCCTTGATTGTCAAATGGCCTTTATTTAATTTTGAGTATACCTTTTCTTGTGGAGCTTATTTAATTCCACTTTAAAAAATCAACTTCATAGAATTTTGCTTAAATGATACCAGGTGAAATATTGGTAATGATAGCCCACAAGACACTCAACCACAAAGGAAATTGTTTGCCCAGGGGTAAAAATGTTAACAGCCTGACTCTATATTATATACTCTCCAATAAAAATGTAGACTTTGCCAAGGATAAAATTGTTTCTTACACGGAAGTTTTATGTGTAAGTCTTTAGGGCAATCTGTTTTTATTTTCCTTCACCATATTAAAAAAAAAAGGAAAAATCTGACCAATTAAATTGTTATTAAAATGCAAATGGTTTTGTTATAATGGGTTATGGGTTCATACTTTTTCCAGACAGAAAAAAATACATTATATAAAATCACTAAGTTTAAATTTTAGTATATGTTTTACTGTGAAACCAACTAAAAAATTCACTTTGACTCCATATCTGAACATTTCCCTTCCCTCCTTACTATTTAGCCTCAAGAAAACCAATACATCAGATTCAGCTACCAGTAATCATTGTCCCACAGGCTATTTTAATATGGCACATATAAAGAATACCAAGCAAAGCAGGTTGATGTCAATGGAGATATTTAGTCTAACATCTCTATATTATTTACAAATATAATAAAATTTAGAATAGTAAATATTTATGTAGATAACACCTACAATAGTAAAACCAGTGAGATATTTACTTAGGTCATTCAGTCTAAAGAAATATTTTATCACAAAAAAAAATATTTTATGAAACATCTTTAAGGTAAATTTTTTCAACCATTTTAACTCTCCACTCTACTATGTCCTTTTAGAATTATGATTGCATTCAGCTTCTAAATTTCACACCATATATTTTATCCATTGTGTTGCTTCATGAGATAATCACTGTGGATATAGACAGAAAGAAATGCTTATAAACTGTTGGTGAGACTGCAAATTAGTACAACCTTTATGGAAAACAGTACGGAGATTCCTGAAAGAAATAAATGCAGACCTACAATTTGATAAAGCAATCCCACATCTGGATATTTACCTAAAGGACAATAAATCTTTTTATGAAAAGAAAAAAAAAAAACCTGCACTCAAATGTTTATCACAGCACAATTCACAATTGCAAAGATGTGGACTCAATGTAAGTGTCTGTCAATTCATTCATGAGTGAAATATGAAAATGCAGTCTCTGTGTGTGTGTACATAATATATATTATGTACACGCACACACAGACACACACACATACACACAAATACACCATGGAGTACTGCTTAGCCATAAGAGGAATGAAATAATGTCATTTGCAGCAACTTGAATGGAACTGGAGAACATTATCCTAAGTGAAATAACTCAAGAATGGAAAAACAACAACCATATGCTCTCACTAATAATTGGAAGCTAAATGATGGGTACACATGGGCACAAAGCAATATAAGGGACATGAGAAACCAAGAAAGGGAAAAGTGGAAGGGGCATAAGTGATAAATCTTACCTATTGGGTACAATGATGATGATGGATCCACCAAAAGCCCTGACTTAAGCTTTATACAAGTTCATCAATGCAACAAAAACACTTTTACTTCCTTAATATTTTGAAATTAAAACAACAACAACAAAAACAAAAAAGAGTCAGGAGCTATTGTGATTGTTACTGTGATTGAGGCATTTTTCTCATGTGCTGTCAATATCCTCATAGTATAGAAATTCTCAAAAATCACTCATAAAGTTAAATTAGTAAGCAGCATTGAACTTAACCTATTTAATACACATGTCAATGCAATAATCTTCCTAATTTTTAAATTTATTTTTCGGCCTAGGAAACACTATTATTTAGCTAAATGTGTTTTTGAAATTGAACTAAAATTCTTCTGATTATATAGAACCACTTTGGGCGACTTAATGTGGGGGTGCTATTACAGGGAAGGGACCAAGTTAATTTATGATCCTTTGGTGCTATAATCTTATAGCTTTTAATTCTCATCAGTTCCTCTTTTGTCTGCTTTTTAAAATAAACATTTATACATGATTTCCTTCAAATATTGTTTTCCACATCCAAATTAATTTTTTTTTTATTTCAGCGTATTATGGGGGTAGAAATGTTTAGGTATTGCCTTCATAAGGTAATACATATATTGCCTTTTCTCCTCCCCCCAGAGTCAGAGCTTCAAACATGTCCAACCGCCAGATGGTGCAAATCGCTCCCATAAGTGTAAATATATGCATCTCCTCCTCCCCCCTCCCACCTGCCGGACACCCAGTGAATGATACTACTATATGTTCACTTAAGTGTGGGTCAGTAAAATCAGTTAAGATCAATTTGATGGTGAGTATACATGGTGCTTGTTTTTCCATTCTTGCAATACTTCTTCACTTAGAAGAATGGGCTACTGCTCTATCCAGGATAATATACAAGAGGTGCTAGCTCACCATTGTTTTTTGTGGCTGAGTAGAACTCCATGGTATACATATACCACATTGTATTAATCCACTCACATATTGATGGACACTTGGGTAGTTTCCACATCTTTGCAATTGTGAATTGTGCTGCTATAAACATTTGAGTGCAGATGTCTTTTTCATAGAATGTCTTTTTTCCCTTTGGGTAGATGCCCAGGAATGGGATTGATGGATCAAATGGTAGTTCTACTTGTAGCTCTGAGGTATTTCCATATTACTTTCCACAGAGGACAGAGGTTGTACTAGTTTGCAGTCCCACCAGCAGTGTACAAGTGTTCTTATCTCTCCACATCCAAGCCAACATTTACTGTTTTGGGACTTTTTGATAAAGGCCATTCTCACTGGAGTTAGGTGATATTTCATTTTGGTTTTCATTTGTAGTCCCCTGATGATTAGAGATATTGAGAATTTTTTAATATATTTGTTGTCCATTAATCTGTCTTCTTTTGAAAAGTTTCTGTTCATGTCCTTTGCCCACTTTTTAATAGAGTTGTTTGATATTTTTCTTGCTGATTTTCCTGAGTTCTATGTAGATGCTAGTTATCGGCCCTTTATTGGATGTGTAATACGCAAATATTTTCTCCTATTCTGTAGGTTGTCTGTTTGCTCTTGTGATAGTTTCCTTGCCTGGGCAGAAGCTTTTTAATTTGATCAGGTCCCATGTATTTATTTTTGTTGTTGATGTGATTGCCTTTGGGGTCTTCTTACTAAATTCTTTGCCTAGGCCAATGTCTATAAGAGTGTTTCCAATATTTTCTTCTAGAATTCTTAT